>JANHZT010005170.1:212098-222720 GCA_032468215.1 Stegonotus admiraltiensis
TTCACCAGGCGTCAAGGGATTCCCACCGACTGAGCTGCATCGCCGGGTGTGTGTGTGTGTGACCCCCGCGGGAGCCCCGGCAGCGGCGCCCACCCAGCAGCTCGCCCGCCTCGCCCCTCCAACGGGTTCCTGCTCCGTTCCCTCGCCCGTCCAGCCCTGCGCACCCGCCCGGAGAGCCTACCTGCGCGGCGCTGCGAGCCGGCGGCGCCCGGAGCAGCGGCGGCGGCTCTGCAGTCCACCTCCTCCGCCTCCGTTTGCCGGGCCGGGGAGGAGCCGCGGGTGTCCCGGGCGCCCCCTGCAGCCCCGAGGCGGAACGGCCGACCCGCAGCCCCCAGTGGACGGGGGTCGCCTCAGCGGAGCCTCGCGCTGCCTCCCCGCAGCTGCAGCCGGGCGAGCGGCGGCTTCCTTGGGGACCAGGACGGGGGCCGCCCCCCCCCGTCCACCGAGCGGATGTCGGGCCCTCCCCGGGACCCCCAAGTGAGGAGAGGCCGGGAGGAGAGGGGGCTGCGGGGGAGGCTGTTGCCTCGCCGCGAACCACTTTGGCCCAAAGGGAAATTCTTAGAAAAGCGGGCAAGAGGCTCCCAGGCGCGGAATGCTGGGCGTGAAATCCCGCCCGGGAAGCCAGTTGCTTCAGCAAGTCATTTCTTGCTCCAGAAGGTCTTCCTGTTTCAGTCCTGGGGAAGGCAGGAATCGGGCAGCCGTTCTTAAGGCTAAAAAGGCGCTTGAGTTTTAAACCGCAGAAAGCCTGGCCTGGATCCATCACGCTTCTCTTACTTAATTCGATAGATTAAGCCAGGATTAAGCCACGCTAGTCATTAACCAGGGAAGCGTCCTGACCCGGGTCAAGGGGGCTTCCCTCTCCTAGTTCCACCTTAAGCATGAAACTAGATGGGCGGTTTTAAGTCAGTCACTTTCTCAGCCCCACCTCACAGGGATGTTGTGATGGGGAAAATAGCAGGCATTAGGGTTAGGTATGTTCCCTGCCTTGAGTTTTTTTTCTCTCTCTATAAAAAGGCAGGATCCCAAAATACCCGGAGCACCACTTGAGCACCCTGGGCACCAAAAAAATGGGTGTTTTTAATTGTCGTTGGGTCAAAATTAGTTATTTTAAATTGTTTTTTAATTTTTATATTTTCTGTATTTTATTTGCTGGCTGTTCACTGCCCTGAGTCCTTCGGGAGAAGGGCGGTATAGAAAAAATAAAATAAAATAAAATAAAATAGACAGACAAAATGGTCAATTTCAAAAGGCGGCCTGACTTGGAACAGCTGCCATCCTGCAAAGCCCCCTGGAGCCCCATCCATCGTCCACATCTGCCCATGCCAGCTGCTTGGAAGGACTCCATAGGTGGGCAAAAATGCCAAATCCAGCCTAAATATCGACTGTTTAACTGACCATCATAACAGCTGCAAAACGAAATGGGGGTGGGGGTGGGGCTCGTAGGTAAAAGGCACAAACAGGAAAAGGCTCTTTCTTGTCTTAGCCAGAAAATTCTTCCCCCTCCCCCGCCCCCGCGCCATTTCCTGCCTTTTGCCTGGACTGCAGCAGCCAGAACTCCTCTTGACCCCCCCAGGGGGTCCCCTGCGCAGGAAGGGGGAGGCAGTTGGACCTGTTCTTTTGCATCGGCGACCCCAGGATCATTGGGCTCACAGCCCACCATTGTTCCCTAATAGGCCCACGGGAATGGGGGTCCTCCTGGCATGGGTGAGCCTCCTCTGGCTCCTGGCAACTCTCCGATGGGGCAGAGGCCGGTTGGGATCCTCAGATGGACACCACACTCCACTGAGGCTCAGTGCCCACTAGCAGGGCATCAGCCCCTCCACACCCACAGCCGAAGGGTCTCCGGTGGCAAAGGCTGAACCGGGTCAGGGCAAAGAGCTCAACTTTACCCTGCAGGCCACGTCGGTTCTTCGCCTGCCACGGACACGGGGACTCACCACCCCGTTCCTCCTGGCATGTGTCCTTTCGGCCCGCAGGTGCCCCCCACTTCTCTGCCAAGGCCGCAGGAGAAAGCAGCCCGCTCGGCCTCCAGGGCGCAAACAGAAACGGCAGCAGGTGGTCATGTGCATTTATTTACTAGGATTGGTCAGACAAAACCAGATAGGAATGAAGATCAAAAGCCTTTAAAATCACAGACAGGAAATGGTCTATTTTCAAGAGGTTGCAAAAATTTGGCAAATGAACTCAGGAGTTCTGAACCCCAAAGGACTCTCAGCAGCCCCGACTGTACCTGTCCTATGTGGAAGAGAAGCTCCTGCCCCTCCCACCCTTCTGGAGTCTGTGCCTGGGGTTCCACCGGATACGGGACCCCTACTTGCAACCCTGCCTCCAGAGGGAAGGGGCCTCTGGGCGGGGTGTGTGTGTGTGTGTGTCGTTCTAGGGCCTCCAGCAAGAAAGGCAGAAAAATCGACTGGATCTCTGTGAAGCTTGTGCAAACTGCAAAAGGGGTGGGGGGGTTACATTATGCTTGAATAGGCACCATGCATAAAATACTTTGCGTATATAGTACAGAGCAGAGTTTGGGGTTCTTTATAAAAAGGGAAGGAAAACCTGATAGCAGGAATTGAGACCTGCATATTTGGAAATCCGGTGTTCCTCAATCTTGGCAGCTTGAAGATGGGCGGACATCAGCTCCCTGAACTCTCCAGCCAGCAGAGCAGTTCCAGGGGTTGGCATCCACCCATCTTCAAGGTGCCCCGGGGCTGTGTCTTGGGGTGCATGTGTGGCTGCCTGTCTCCCTTGCTTGGTCTCTTCAATGCTGACCGTCTGGGAGGCCTCTGGAGGATGAAGACGTCCAGCCGCTGGGCTCCACTGCAAGGGATGCAGGGGGAGGAACCCTTGCGTTACACAACTTGGGGCACCCCCCACTCCCCAAGGAAACCCACCAGACTGGCCGACACAATGGCTGAGGACATGAACATTGATCCAGGGAGCCCCAAGTCAGCCAAAACCCCGCCAGGGAGGATTCACCCTCCTCCTCTGCCACCCTGTTATAGTCTAGGATTAAGCTAGGATTCAAAGTATTCAGGCACCCATGCCCGATCTGGATTCTCTCTTTCCCAAACCGGCACTCGGCCGTGGGGCGCCTTCTTTGCCCCCAAAGTGGCTGGGGTCTGGCCTGGCTGTGAAGAGGCCGAGCTCCTGGCCCTTGGGCTCCCAATCTCTTCCCCGAGGAAGATCTCCGGGGGATGGGGGGTGGGTGGGAATTGAAGAACAAAAGCTGTATGGAAGGAAGGCAGGAAGCCAGAATGGAATGACTGGATTCTTTGGGGATGAACTGTCCTCCGGCTCCCCAACAGGAACTTTGCTGGGGTTTGCCACCCTCTGCTGTCTGTGGAACAACAGGCTCTCACCGCGAGGACCAGGGAGGCTGGCGCTGGAGAGATCCAGCCGGGCGTGGATGGGACTGGCCGTCTGCAGAGAGGTATGGCACCTCCAAGAGCCCCAGACCAGGGAAAGGAGCACCTTCTTGGTTCCCCGATGGTTTCCAACAGAGACCGGGACCCGAGCCCAGAAGGGAGATGGCAGCCGTCCGGAAACCCTGGTGCTGCCCCAGGTGGGAAGACCGAGCGGTGGCCCCGTGGAATGTCTCTGAAGCCGCACAAAAGCTACCAGCACCTGATGAAGCCCCGTGACTTGGTTCACTTGTTTAAGATGACAAGGAAACTGTCTCCAAAATGGCACAATTTAAAGAATTTGGCATAAAACAACGGGCCTTTCAGTATTGTGTCTGGAGGCACTTCAGAGGCTTTGAAAGGGAGGAAAACACTCACAGCTCAGCTGCACAACTGAAAGGAAATCTGAAGTGCTGGGTACATGGAACGACGACCTGAGCAGGAACCGCCTCTCTTGTGAAACGCTGGATTTAGAAATCTGCCCTCGAATCCACACGAGGTTCTGCACTGTGGAAAAAGCCCCCCTGAAGGGGTCCCCCAAGGTCCCTTCAGCCGTCTTCCTCATCCTCGCTGATTAGGTCCCTTTTCTCCGGGTGGGTCTCCCGTTCACGCAGGAAGTCCTCGCGCATGGCCTCCAGCTCCAGCAGCTCCAGGCGCACCTTCTCCAGGTGGAAGGCCCTCCGGTTCCTGATCTGGCGCAGGGGGAAGGGGTTGAGGTCCCTGAAGGCGATGCCCATCAGCTTCCTGGAGGAAGAAGAGGAGCACCCGAGAGGCCTCATTGTGGGCCGTGCAGAAGAGCCGACTCAAACGTATCCTATGGAACTTTTGGTTAAGCAACTGGTCCCTGCAGCTGGAAGCCCTGATCAAAAGCTCTGGTGACAGAAAGTGGGCTGGGTTTCAGCAAACTTTTTTTGCCCTTAATCTCTTCCTGGAACCCCATCAAGATTTTGAAGGCGGCCAGGCTCAAAACCTGTTTTATGGCACCGCTTGCATTGTTTTACTCAGTTTTTCTTTCCTCCCATAGAAGATAAAACCAGAAGCTCCTTCTAATAACACGTCCTCACCTGGCATCCAGGACTGTGCGAGTAAAAGACCGCAGGTACTTGAAGATGGACGTCGAGTCCTGGAGCTTTAAGATCTCCTCCTCTTTGTACTTGAAGAGGGCCAAAGCAAACCGGAAGATCACCTGGGCGTCCAAGAAGCTTTGGGTCACAAAAGAGAGCGAGACGCACGGAGGGCTCCCCTCCCAACTCCAGAAGATCCCAGGGAATCCACTCTAGTGGGGGGAGCTACCTTTGGTCCCTCGTAGAGAAAGGAATCCCATATTTTGAAGAGGAGGTCGCTGACCACGCTGTCCACGAAGACAACCAAGAACCAGTTGAAGGTGATGAGTGAGAAGTCTACCCGGTGCTGCTCGAAGTGGGTGTGCAGCCGGGGCAGCTTCTCGTTCATCAGGTCCTTGAAGACACGTTGGTCCACCTGGAAGAGGAGGAAGGCAGCTGGAGAGGGGCTTTCAGAGGCCCTGAAGACCTCCCTCCCTCCCTCCCTCCTCCTGCTGGCTGGGCAATTCATCTCCAGATTGTTCATGGGCGAGGGGGCACCCCTTTTTCTCCAACTTGTGAACCCCCCAAACAGCTTTAAGGGCTCCAGCTCCAGAGGGCTCTTTCCACACATACCTGAGAGCCAAGCAGTGTTTTCGTGTAATACTCCCGGGGCATGAAGACCTCCACGATGGTCACCAGACACCAAAAGGCGTCTTCCTGCTCCAGGTAGAGGAGAGCGATGGCCGCCAGTCTGGAAAAGAGACCACATCAGAAGTGCTGCTTCCCACAAAGAGTCAACAGACCCCAGGGAAAGGATTCAAAAAGGAGAGAAGGAAGAGATGGCCTTGTGCCTCTCTCCCCCTCCCTCCCCCCTTCAAACGAAACGCTCTTCACCGCATCAGCTCAGCCTTTCCAGGCAGGAAACACGACCAGATGAGCTACTGCTACTTTATTGTAAGGCGACATTAGCAGAATTTTGCAGATCTGAAGATGCAATTCTCCCTCCCCGCCTTCACAGCCTGAGAAACTAGGGAGGGTCCCTCCTGAGCCTCTTGATGGACCCTTTGGGCAGCTATGGGGCTCCTCACCCATGGCTGCGTCTCTTCATCTCCCAAGGTCACTAACAACACCGTAAACCTAGCTCCTTCACAGGGCCAGGAGGTAGAAGCCAGAACCAGTTTCCAGAAGAAACAGCAGCTATTTCATTTCTCCCTAGGGCCTATAAAGCAGGTTATGAAGCATGGAGGGCTACCATAAAGGGCCTCCTGGCACAGAGCCAGGCAAACTAGCCACACCTGCTCTCTCTCATGGCCTACCTGGCCCTAGAGGACCAGCAGCCGAGGGGTGTGGGTCTTCCTCTCCTGGGAAGGGGAAACACAGAGGGGGACCCATTCCTCAACAACCTGCCACCCGCCTCGCAAACAAATCTGAGCGTGGACTTTGGAGATGGAAGGAAGCACGAGGGAGGAGCTCGGGTGGGACGGACAGAAACGTGGGTAGGTCGTCCAGACCCCATTTGTGGGACCAACGTCCTCTCTGCTTCTTGGCCTGGCTGGCCTGGAAGGGATGCCTACCTGTTGAGCCCCTGGCAATAGCCGACATCCGGGTTCCGCCATGAAAAAGCCAGCAGGACGTTGCGCAGCTTCTGGATGCCCTCGGAGGCAGGCGAGGAGTAATGCTTGTTGTTGGGCAGGGTCCGCAGGAGGTCCAGCTCGATCTGCTTGGAGGCTGGGTTCTGCTTCTTCAGCGCGTTCTGCAGCAGGCTCTGGAAGTAGTCTGAACCGTTTCTCTCCTTGAACTTCTTCACGTGAAGGCCGACGCACCACTTCCAGATCTGGCAGCGGTGCTCGTGGGGGACCCCGGCCCGGACAAGGTTCTTCAGCTCCACTGTCCGGACCATCTCCCTGTTCACGCTGGCAGCCAGGAAGTTCTCCCACTTCACGCCCGTGGACATCTCCTGGTGCTCCGTGAGGGACAAGGACTTCAGGTCCAGGGCTCGCACCTTTGCCACCAGCCTCTCCTCCTCTTCCTCATCCTCCGGGACCGTCTGGAAGCCATACAGGTCATACTCACTGGGAAGGAGAGGGAGCCGGTCACTTGCCGGAACCGCCAGAGGCAGAAAAACCTTCCAGGAAAGTCACGAAAGCCGCCGCTGGCGTCCAGGGTCAGAAAAGGCACCAGCCTCGTCCACCTCGGATAACGCTGGGAATTCCAATCCTTTGGCTGCACAAAGCTAGACATGGGTCAGCTCGACCAGTGGGGGGAAGGGCGCTGCTGCCAGCTTGAGGAGTGCCCAGGATCCATGCCCGAGAGCAGCCAGCAACCATTCTGACCCATACTAAAAGCCGGGATGTGGCTTGGGCCGTCTCCCTTCCTGAGCCACTCCTGGGGGGGTGCGGGGGATGGGGACGGACGGACCCTGAGCCGAAGGGCGGACCGAGGCTTACCTGACCATGTGGGGCTTGAAGTAAGCTTGTTCGGGCTGCTCACTGCTGTCCACCTTCAGGGCGTCTTCCAAGAGCCGGGCCACCAGGTCACTGTTGGGGTTCGGCTCCTGTGAGCACACCGGCATCTTCCTCTCCTGCAGCAGAACCAGGTACCTGCTCTCCACCTGGCACATCTGGGCTTCCAGGCTGGTGTGCTGTGTGGGGGGCACCGAGAGAGGGTTGAGGCAGGCAGCAGCGCCAGGTAGCCTGAAAGCCAAGGGAAGACCCCGTCCCGTCCCAGCCCTGCCCCTCAACCCCAGCAATGTTGCCGCCCCTAAACCACCATCGAGAGCAACATGGCCTGTGGTCAGTCAACCTTGGGGGGGTGGGCAGAAAAACTGGTCAGCTTGGAAAGCGAAGCGCTGGGTCTCTGCCCCCCAGAACGGGTCATCTGTCAGTGGCTCTGACCCCCTCGAGGGGGGAGGCTGAAAATGGGGAAGGTTTGACGGTGGGCTGCCCCTCTGGCTGACCTTTGCCATCAGCGCCTTCTCCCTGTTCTCAGCATTCCTCCGTAAAGCAGAAAGTTCCAGGATCTCCTTGTTTAGAAACTTGTTCTGGGTTTTGTAACCCTGCAGGCTGTCCTGTCAACAAGACCGGGGCATTTGGAGAGGAAAGGAGGAGGGCCCAGCTGGTTCTGCCTCCCAGGAAGGGGGCAAGGAGGCTTTGCAAAGGGTTTGGCCTCCTGGCCTTGGCTTCGAAGCCCAATCTGACTCCGCCTGATGTGCAGCTCAGTACCTTTATGAGCAGCCAGAAAACACTGTGAACGGCTTGGTGTAACGTGGGGACACAGCCACCTGTGGCTTGTCTAAGAAATTGTGCTTAATAAAACCACAACTGCACAACGCAAGACCCAAAATATTCCCATCTCTCTTGCTCGAGGCTTTCCTTCTGCTTCCAGAAAGTGGCCAAACCGGCAGGCTTCAGCCCGCCCCCCAGTTCCTCGCCATTGCCCTCTTCCCTCTGACTGGCCCACACTGCAAAGAAACTTTCCTCCTCATCCAGGGCGTCCTCCAGGTGGGCTGGTGGGCTAAGATCCTGAGCCACCCAGGCCCCGGGGAGGCGAGCGAGGACCTTACCTTCAGTTTGTTGAGCTCCTGCTGCTCCTTGCTGATGGGGAGGGAGGCGTCGGCTGATCCGCTTTGCCAGGAGGATTCACACTCGCTCAGCTCCCTGGAGAGCCTCATGATCACCTCGTCCTTCGCCTGGATGGTCTCCATCAGCATGTCCAGCTGCTCGCCCAGCTCCCCCACCGTGGACTTCAGGCCAGCCACCTCCTGCTGCACGTGTTCCTTCTCCAGGTTCAGCTTCTCCAGCTGATGGTTGAGACCCAAAATCTGGTGGTCTTTCTGGTGAAGCAGCTCCAGGTGGCCCTTGGTGCTCCCGTCGCAGAGGGGCCCCGCTAGATACCGGTCGTACTGGGAGGACCGGACCGTCTGCTGCAGGAGCCGCACCAGTTCCTGGGAGGAAACGAGAGGGCTGGTGGGGAGGAGTAACCAGCAGCCCGTTTCGGAAATGGGGGGATGGAGGGGGGCCATTCGCAGAAGCCGCCATGCTGCAATGGACCTGGCCTGAGTCCCCTCACCCAGGACCCACATGCCTGGTCCCCCTCCCCCTGGCAGAGAAGCACCTCCTGTGTCAACCCTAAGTGCTCCCTCAGTTCCCAGAGAGGGACAAGGGTAGAAAAGGCATCTCGTTAAACTGAGGGGCCACCAGCCCTTCCAGGGCCTGCCGCCAAGCCTGGGATCACCTGCCACGCATTTCCTCCAAAGCATTTGACAGCTGCTGCTTCTTGTTTAAAGAGAGCGCCAGGTGGCCTTGTGGTTGAGGCGCCAGAGTAGGAGTGGTCAGAACAAAGTTCTACTCCTCACTGTGGGAACGAGCTCCGGAGGCTCCTGGGGCCGCCCTCTCTCCCTCCCTCTCAGCTCCAGCGAGTGTCAGGTTCTGCGACCGATGCCAGAGAAGCCAATCGCTTCTCGCACTCTGCACCGAACGCAGGGAGGGAGGGCATGTGGAAACAAGCAGGGCCTCAGCCAGGTGAGCCGAATGCAATGGAGAAGGGTTTTCCAGCCCCTTGGGCCCTGGATGCAAATGAGGAAGGCCGGGAGAGTGAGCAAGCCAGGGGCTTCCTGGAGGGAAGCAGGGCCCGGATGACGGGTGAGCGTATGAGCCTCCGATCCAGATGCCATCATGTCCTTCCCCACCATAGCAGGTAGTCAAAGCCTTCACACCTGCCTACCTTCTGGCTGGCCAGCTCAGTCTTCAGCTGCTCCAGGTTCTCCTGCTGACCCTGCAACTTCAGCTGTGCCTCTCCGGCCGGCCGGCTTCCATTCCACTCCAGAGGAGAGGCCTCCAGGCTACCTCGGCCTTTGCTGGAAGCCATGGGGTCCTTCAGGGGATGCCTGGCCTTTTGCGGGAGGCGGCCAGAATCAAAGGGGAAGGTTGAGCCGATCCCACCTGCAGCACGGGGGGGAGGGGGCAGAAGGTTGGTCAGTTCAGCAATACAGAGAGCCCCCGGCCAAATTCAGAGAGCCCTGAGCTGTCAACCTATCCAAGGAGAAGCCTCCTCTCCATTCTCATTTCCAGATTCCTCCAAACCGTCAAACAGCAGCAGCTGTGAGAGAAGCCGGGATAGTAAACCAGGCATCGAAGTTAACAGCCAGCTGCTGTTGTGAGCCCTCACCCTGAACTTCTACCGCATAGCTCTCAGCGACCGGTAAGATCCCACAGAGTCGGTCTCCTCCGGGTCTGGGTCAGCTAAACAATGCCGGCTGGCGGGCCCGCGAGGGAGGGCCTTCTCTGTGGCTGCCCCAGCTCTCTGGAACCAGTCACCTCCTGAGGTCTGGACCATCCCCACCTACTGGCCTTCCGAAAAGTGGTGAAGACCGGGCTGTTCTGGCAGGCCTGGGGCCACTGATCTCGCTGTTGCGATCTGGCGAGATCCAGCCATGAAGGGTGTGAATGGGTTTTAATTGTTTTTAATGTTTTAATTTTTAATTGCTTTTAGAATGGTTTTTTAAAATGTATTGTGAGCTGCCCTGAGTCTTCGGAGAGGGGCGGCATATAAATTTAATAAATAAATAAACAAACTTCCCAGGAGTAGGAGGCTCTCCAATGCAATAGCCAAGATGAATTGGGGTGGGGGTGGGGGTTCAGCTGTTGCAGCCACTGTCTCCCCAGTTTGGCCCTTCCAGCTCCCAGCTCAGGGGGAACGAAGATTCTTGCGGTGCTCAGAAGCCAACCTGGGATCCTGCCACCCTTGGGGACCTCCGCTCACAAAAGGGGCCAAACTGTCCCCCCAAAGTCTGCAAAGCCAGAAGATTCTGCAAAAGCAGAAAATGAGGGAGGGGCACCTTTGCTGGACTCGGCTGCCAGCCTTCGCTTTTCTTCCTGAGCTGCTGACTCCTGCAGGTCTTTGGGGGTGGGGTCCAGCATTTCCCATTCTTCTGTGTAAAAAACACTCCTGCGGTTTTCGCCACTTCCTTTTCCGGTTCTTAAAGAAGACACAGAATTCCTGCAAAGTACAGATGTTCGAAATGGTTGGGAGGGCAGAGAAAAGCTGGCTGAACTCACAAAGCTGCAGAAGCCAAGAACCCAGCAACTTCTCTGAGGGCCTTATTTTTTTTTTTGCTTTGATTTATATGCCGCCGTTCTCCGGAGACTCAGGGCGGCTTACAATGCATTAAGCAATAGCCTTCATA
>JANHZT010005170.1:240362-269162 GCA_032468215.1 Stegonotus admiraltiensis
TTTTACCCACCTTAGAAAGGATGGAAGGCTGAGTCAACCTTGAGCCTGGTGAGAATTGAACTCACAGTAATTGCAGGTAGCTGGAAGCTAAATTAGCCTGCATTAGTCTGCTACGCCACACAGGCTTTTCGCAAATGCCCAAGCGAAAGCTGCCCTCTCCACTGCCAGAGCTACTTTTAAGACGGGCGGGGGGCTTGTGGCCCCTGAAGGCCTACATGTCAGGTAGAGCATCTGCTCCTGGGGCCTGAGTGCCCCCCAGGCAGAGCTCTCTGAAGTTTTCATCAACTGGAAGCATAGAGCTGGGTCTCGTGGTTTGCGGGTGTGGGTCAAACCGAAGAGCTTGATAAGGAAGGAAAGGAATGGCCGTTACGCTGATTCTAGGCAAAACATTTTTGGTAGATGTTTCACAATAAGGAGTCACGATAACTGGACGCTGATACTGTAAATTAATTGGCATCTGTGACGAGGAAGGAAACCTTCATCCCAGTTATGGCCAGAGATTGTAGAACTCAAGTTCGAGGTCCCTTGTAGCTGCAGCTTGAAAAGGAGCATTTCTCTGCCAGGAAGAAGAAGCGGGGGGGGGGGGTTCAATGGGGGCCCCCGAGGTGAAATCTCTTTTCCCCCAGGATGTCTATGGCTGGCAGAGCCCTCCTTCCCTCATTTTTTCCCCTCTGCTTTGTTCTGAGACAAGCTACTTCCTGTTCTCCTGTCCCCAGTTTTGGTCATCAATTGTCCTTAAAAGGAACATCTGGAACCCTGCACTGGTAGCAGATGCCACAACTGGACGGTGTGTCGTATTCTATTTTTATCCGCTGACACAATTCCGTCGAGCTCTTTTGAGGCAGGTGGCCAAGGAGCTCTTCCCGTCGGCCTTTCTGCTTGCTTGTTCAGTCTCGCCCACCTTTGTGCAGGAAAAATCTTCTGAGCATGGCTGGAAAGATGCCTCCTGATTAGGAAGTCATCACGCGCCACTAGTTCCTTTTCTGGCTGCTTTTATCTTGGGAAGGAAGTTCTGTTAATTCGCTTCCGACTTGCTCTCCTGCAGAGCTCTTTCTTGTCCAGCAGTTAAAGGCCTGATCAGAATGGAGAAGCCCACCTACCTTAGAGCAGCTTCTGAGTCTCAGCTGTCGGCCACTAAACAACGGAAGGCTGGCAAGGCAGGGAGGTCACCTTACAAAGAGGTTGCAGTGAGCCCAAACTACGCAGATGCTCGGGCCGTGTCACTTCTAAGGTCCCTTCCAACTCCAAGGGTTATGTATATCCCAGAGTTCATTTATATACACACAATTTGTTAACAACGTAGCTGCTCTTATTTCTTTTTCTATAATCGTTGCTGGCGATGCTGTTTCTCCCCATCTCTTGAACCCCTTCTTGGATATCCTGTCTCCACATGGATCCACCACTTGTGTGGGATGCGGGTGGGGGAACGGAGGGCGTATCCACCACCATTCCTATAGTTAACCTGCTCCCGGTCTTTTCCTCTGGCAGGGGAGCAAGGGCCACTATCGGTATCACTGGCAGAGCCACAATGTCAAGCACAGCGGCGTGGATGATATGGTCCTCCTCTCCAAGATCTCAGAAGACTCCATTGTGGAGAACCTCAAGAAGCGATACCTGGATGACTTTATTTTTGTATCCTTCCCTGGGTCTGTGGGACCAACTCTCCTGCCCGGCCAGTATTTATTCACCTGCTTTTAAACTGGAGGAGGGTAAAGGTTAGAGTCTCCTTTCCTAGCCAGCCACTCTACTTTCTTTCCAACTGGAGGGTTCTTCCAGACGTCTTGGAACATTTAATGGCAGCTGACGCTAGAGGCCTCTCTCAGTTCAAGGGGAAGACGGATGGAAAGAGCATGAACGCCTGGGAGAACTGGCTCCTGGCCCTGCCACCAGACCTGTTTCACTGCTGGCAAGGTCTGAGAAAGGGACTCCATTGGCCTGAAGACGCCAGGCCTCACCACCTCATCCTGCTTGCACACATACCCTGGCAGAATCTCAGCAGAATTTAGCCTTGGACTCAAAAGAGAGAGCGGGCAGGGTTTGCCCTTCCCTTGGTGATGCTGGCAGAGAGAGAGCCGGAGCCTCAGGGCCCAAGGAAGGCTGGAGGGGAGGGCATTTATCTGAGGTTCAGAAATAGAGAGGACCTCTTCTTTAATTGGCAGAACTGAAGATAAAGCAGGACGGGGAGGATGTGCCTCCCTTGGATGTGCCCCTCCTGAAAGGTATTCTCCTGCCCTCACCCGCTCACTGCTCCTCCCCACCCCCACAGCCGCCTGTGTCCTCCTGGGAGCTGCTGTTATCACACAAACCTGAGTGTCTTTGTTTACCTTGCTTTCCTTATAGGATAGGAAGAGCAAATAACCTTTAAAGAACCAGTGGCTTTGTTTTGCACCTTGGGAGATTGTCCTGCCTGGGGTGGGCGTGCGTGCGTGTGGGTGTGTCTGAACTGCTCAACCTTTGGGCCAAGTAGGGAACCATGTGTGGTTGGAAGTAACCTTGAAGGAGGAGTGCAAGTGTGTGTGTGTAAACACGCATCTGGCCCTGGGAGGAAGGTGGGGGAGGAGGAGGGTCAAGGCAGCCTTGCCCTCCCTTCAGCCCAAGGGGGTTGTGTGTGTGAAGGCCTTGTGTCCCAACCTGAAGCTCTGAGGGTGTTGGTTTCCTGGTAGGACTCCAGCAGCAATGGAGGCTCTGGCTGGGGCCGTTTCCTTCTTGGACAGGCATGGCTCTGCCCCTCCCCCACCTGTTCCAATTTTCCCAAAAATGGCACCCCCAAGCTCTTCCCCCACGATCTGATGTGGGCCAGCAGAGACCCAAAGCACCTGGAGGTAACTGGCCGCCTCCCCCTTGCCTTCCTCCCAGGCTCAGCTTGTCTGGTCTTTCTGGCTGCTTAGCTGCCTCATCACTCATTCCTGGCGACTATTTACAAAGTGGCCCTCACGGGAAAGGTAGTTGAAAGGCCTTTCTGGACGAAGGCTCACCCTCCTCTTCACCGGGGGCTCCGGAGGCTCAGACGGCCAATTCCTGAGGTACAGCCAGATGCCCTGGGCAGATCCCTTTCTCTGATCTCTTCTCTTTTGCACCATCTGGGAGTTTGGGTTTGTTTGCCTGGGTTTCTTTTCTTAAGTAGTGGCATGACATCATCCTGCAGTTATTAACCCCAAACAATGAGATTTTGTTTGTAAGACTGAGGGCTAATTGTGTCCGTGTTCGCAGGGCCAGCGTGTTGAATGGCAAGGGGTAGGTGTGGTTATCCTGAGTGTAGTGCCAGTATGACGTAAGCTGAAGCTCTGTACCGGTTCTACTCTTCAGTGGGAAAGTATTGTGGCTGACTTGGAAAGGGGGAGGGGAGGAGCCCCTGCTGCCTGAAGCAGCTTTCTCCCTGTCCTCCAACCCCGATGCTTGGTGTCACACACGGGTGCGTCATCAGATGCAAAGGAAGCAGAACAATGAGGCAGGTACACATTAACCGGGTTAATGAGCTAGTGATTGACAGAGCTAAACCCTCAGCTCAGGGCAGCCCTTCCTCTGCAGGCCTGCACTGCCAGGTTGGATTCCTGGCCTGCCAGGTGAGGTAGCCGAGGGCGGAAGAGGCTGCCCTGGCCCCAAAGTGGGCTGCCTCGGTGAGATAACGGAAGAGCTGCCGTTATTGTTTGAACTCCACTGGCAAGAAATGGTGGGAGGCCACCCACCGGTTGAATCATCCATTTGCTTTTGAAGACGGAAGTCAAACAAATAAAACTTCACCTCAGGTGGGACCTGGGCAAGTGCTGAAGCCCTCCCCCCTAAGAGGAGGGGGCGCTTCATTTGTGCTTCTTGAAATGACACCGCCTTGACTTTTCCTAATGCAGACGTACATTGGATCGGTCCTCATCTCCGTCAATCCATTCAAGCAGATGCCATACTTTGGAGAGAGAGAAATTGAAATGTACCAGGGAGCCGTAAGTGACCTTCAGCTTTTCAAAGCTTGTTTTCATTACAAAACGGATTCACTCAAAGCTGCTCCACTGTTCCCGGGGCTCCCTGCTTCTTACTCACCGGGCCTCGTTCTCCCCGTGGCCAGGTGGGAGGGCAGGGCAGGTGTTTTGGGCCGGTCTCTTTCTTCTTCCTTCCTGGAGCCTTTTCATCAGTCCTTGGTTTGCCCCGCTGCTTCCTTCCCTTTAGGCACAGTATGAAAACCCACCACACATCTACGCTCTGGCAGACAACATGTATCGAAATATGATAATCGACCGAGAGAACCAGTGTGTCATCATCAGGTAAGGGACCGGCTTTCCTTTCTGCCCCTGGGCTGGGCTGGGCTGGGCTGGCGGCAGAAGAAGGGGGGAGCATCACGTCTGTGGCTGGGTGTGTGTGTGTCTCCCTCCTGCTGTCCAAAGGAGCTTGGGAGCCCACTGAGGTCCTGCCAGAGGGAGAGGCCCCACCGCCTGGGGTTCAGGTGAGGGCAAATGCTGAGCGTAAGCAATCCAGGTATGGGGAATCTCTGAATGAGAAGGACAAGGGATTTGTGTAGGGAAAATTATGGAACTGAAGGGCATGGGTGGCAAGATAAACAAAGAGGGGTGAAGGTCCACTGGGGAAAGAAGATGCAAAGGAGGGATCGCTGAACTAGAGCCAGGTGTTCTGCACAGTGGAGTCAAATGGACCCTGGGAAATGCTTCTAACTGCAAAGTTGCAGGAGAAGATGAGACAGCAGAACCCTAAACGTAGAGGTGAATGGAGTTGAAGTGATGCATGAGGTGAAAGCAGGTAAAGCAAATACAGCAGCGACTGAAACCACCTGCATGAACTGCCCAGTGTCTCCATTCCATCCGGAGGGGGCAGAATGTCGCTTTGGTTTATATTTGGCCGCTTTGTCAGAAAACATTCTGTTGGGCCGGCTGGGTCTCCAAAGCCTGCTTCCCACCCCCTTGGGAGGTTCCCCAACCCACCCTGAGAAATTAAGTTTGAGGATCCATGATTCTCAAGGGCCCAACAATTAATTTGTTCTGCAATTTCTAAAGGAAAAAACGGAAGAATAGCTGAGAGGTCTCCTCTCTGCCATTTTTGCTTGTGCCCCACAGACTTAGCCTGGAAGCAGCTAGTTTGGGTCCCACCACCACCACTTGTCATTATTGTGGCTTTTTTATTTCTATTTCTGGTTTCTTAAGCTTAAAAAAAAAGCAGTATCTGCCACTTACAGGAATTCGCGCTCCGTGTGGCTGAGGACGGAAACGAAGGCTTGCTTAGAAGTTCTTTTTTCTTCTGTTTGAAGCTTGGCACTGTGCACTTGCCATCAAGCTGCGCAGGGCACGTACAACTTTGCTGTAGCGGGACAACACGGGTGTTCTCTCCTCTGTATGAACATTCTGACATTCAAAGTCACCTGAACCTCAAGATGGGCAGCAAATACATTTGATAAATGAATAAATCCATGTTTAGATGCCCCTGGGGTATTTTCTTGACACCCCAAGCGTCTTGGAGTACACACAGGCCACGAAACAAGCAAACCAACGACGCCCCTTCTCATGTGATGATCTACCAATGCAAAGGAGCTGGCAAAGGCTTCCCTGATCCCAGAAGAGGCTGCTGGAGTGGTTGCTTCGCTTGAAGAAACCACCACCACCACCACCAGCAGCAGCAGCAGCAAGAATAAGGCTCCACCAAAGTTATTCACAGGTTCTCGGGCAAAGAAAGGGCTTGCCCCGAGAGAAAGGGCAGACCTGGCAGAAACCTGATGTTTTTTAGAAGTAGCCGTTGGGTGGGTGGTAGTTTTGGGGGGCCCGGTCTAAGAGGGTCCCCCTTCCAAGGCCAGGAGATCCATGCTTCTTTACAAGAGGGATGTTGCCCAGTCCAGAGCAGAAGGCCCCCTTAGGGCGGAGAGCCTCTTTCCCCTGCCTCGGTAGCCAAGCATCCATCAAGCCCGCTGGCTGCCAGCGGATGTTTTTCTTGAGCACCGTATAAATTTTTGGCTGCCCAGCAACAGGGCAGCTTGGACTCAGCTGTGACTGCAAGCTCCAGCAGCCAAAACCTCTTTATTCTGGTAGCAAATGTACATTTGATTTTTCACTTAATTCAACCACGCATCAAGTTCGTGATTTATTTTAGCATACAGCTGAGCCTCACTTGCCAGGCTGATGGCCTGCGTCTCTCTGGCTCAAAGAGATTGCATCCTGAAGAGGACTCGCCAAATCAAGATTTGGATCCTAATCATAGTTTCCCAGGGCAACAGGCCTCCTTGATCTTGGTGGGATTAATTTCTGAGAAAATACATAGCAGACTTTGCTTTCAATCACCAGTTTAAGTGTATCATGACAAGTATATTGATCTCTTTATTTTTTATTATTTTATTTTTTTAAAAAGGAAGTGGCAGCAAGATTTAAAATACTACATTTGATCTTGGTGCCTGGAAAAATTCTTTGACTGCATTCACAGATGCTAAACAAGATTTTTAAACCATGGTTTGTTGGAGAAGCCATCATTCTTGACCCAAAATGCTAAGCTGCAGTAGGTATGTGCACAGTCATCACACTAAGCCAAAACCTTTGAGTCAGTTTTTTTTCCCCTGATGACTTTTTTCTCTTTGTGTTGACTTTCATAACTCTCCAATAGGCACTGCAGTATTTTTGTAACTGTAGATAGGAACAGCTAATAGCTACCAAAATAGAGTTCCCATAATGTCTCTTTCCCAGTGGTTTTATTCGCACATCCTAGCTTCATTTTTGAAAGGCTTTTGCAGACAAGGTCTGGTGGGGCAGCCCCGAGAGGGACAGAATTAGAAAAGACAATGCATCTGCTTGCTACTTATTGGAAAAGCAATAGAAGGCAATTGCCCTACAAGGAACCTTTGGCTGGAATGGCCACCGTTGCCAGGAGGACTTCGTGGACACTCCAGGACTCGGGAGGAGTCAAACTGCCTTGGATCTGCTTCTTGTGGCTCATAAATATTGCATTCTTGTCCTGCTGAGTTTTGTACTTAGCAAATTCACCGGGATCCTGATCGATAAAACCATGCAAATTTGCAGAAGAACTGGATCTCAAGCACCCAAGAAGGCAGCTGCCCAGGATGGCCCTAACCCTTGGTTTGGCAGGAGGAGCCTTTCAGCCCCCCACCCCACCGTCGGAGTCAGGGATGAGGGAGCCTCTGATGCTGGTGCCTAGAGCGCAGCACTTTCCATACCCAGGGTTGCCTGGCAATGCAACATGGTACCCTCAGCTTTAACCCTGGCTCCCAATGGATGGAGGGGAAATGAAGCATTGGCCATTCTTCAGGAGTTCAGGCAAAATGACCAGTGGGAAGGGGGTTCTGATCTCCTGGCTCGGGGCAGGTTGTTCTTGAGGACTCTGCTTGGAATGGTTGCAATGAGGGTCTAACCCTAACCCTAACTCTAACCCTAATTTTTCCCAGTGGCGAAAGTGGTGCTGGGAAGACTGTGGGAGCCAAGTACATCATGAGCTACATCTCCAAGATATCTGGAGGAGGCCCCAAAGTGCAGGTGAGAGGAGGAGCAGGGAGACTTCTGGACAAGCCAGGCGGCTGCTTTCCTTGGGTCTCGGCTCCCTGTAATTTGTTGGCACTGCGAGAGCCTTGCTGGTTATGTCTTTTTCCTGCGTTGCCATGGAAGATCACAGCCCGCCTCCATTTGGATCCGTAACCAGCCAAGGAGGGAACAACTGTTGTTTTTGGAATGAGCTTAATCGCCCTCTATAAATAAGCTGCTCAGTTATTTCTAGGAAGGGGAAGAGACCCATTTTTTCCCTGTGAGTCAGATTTAGGCAGCAATGTGAAAACAGGTAGAGGCAGGGGACAGAGCCTTCCTGACTGCAAAGGAGATAGTTGGTCATTGATTTCAGTCCTGGTGTAATTAATGGCAACCTTGTTAACACCTGTGATTTGAGACGGAAAGTGTGTCAATGCCAGGAGTGCTAAACAACAAAAGGGTCTTTTGGTATCCCATGTTGAGGGTGGGCACCCCTGGGTAGAAAAGCCCCGGTTTGCTGAGGCAGAGGGTTAGAGCTATAGGGCACAGAAAGAGGTCAGTTGCCCGCTCGCCATTGCTTCAGTCTGCTTGGGTCAAGGCGGGTGGCCTGGTGCCTCCTCTCCTCTGTAACTGTTGGGGAGGGGAGATTCCTGCCTAAGACACACCTGGGTGATCCAGCCAAAGGAGGAGGGGGAGGGGGGAAGGAGGAGGACTATCATCCAGAGCCTGACTTCCGCTTGCTGGCTTTCAGCATGTGAAGGATATCATTCTGCAGTCCAACCCTCTCCTGGAGGCCTTTGGGAATGCCAAGACGGTTCGCAACAACAACTCCAGCAGATTTGTGAGTCACGCCATGTGGTCCTTTGCCAGAGCAGCACCAGATGGTTTGGGGCCATCGTTTCTTCTGCCCGCTTCCTTTCTGCTCCCCCCGGGGGTGAAGGATGTGGGGGGATATAAGGGGAGAGCCAGGCATCTACTGTGACCCCCCCATTTCAACCCCCCAGAAAGGAAGGGGAGCTCTCTTGCTCTCCACTCCTTCGGCCACTCCACTCGAGAGGCCGGACCTTTGTTTCTTCCTCCTTCAGTCACTGACATCCTCCCTTTGTTGCAGGGGAAATACTTTGAAATCCAGTTTAGTCCAGGTGGGGAGCCAGACGGAGGCAAGATCTCCAACTTCCTGCTGGAGAAATCCCGCGTGGTCATGAGGAATCCCGGGGAGAGGAGCTTCCACATTTTTTACCAGGTCAGCAGTTGCCTGGAAATGGGAGGGGAGGGGAGGTTGAAGAGGCCCCCAGACCTCTGGGCAAATGGAGCTGCTCTTGCTCCTCTGGGAGGGCCAGCTGGACTTTAGGCCTTTTGGACTACTTCCCCCATAATCCCCCAGCTGGCAAGTACCCCATTCACAGTCCTGATGTAAGTACGGCCATCCCTGGAGCTCTTTTGCTGGGCTCCTCAAGCGAGCTGCATAAGTCCTTCTGATCCAAGACTGAGCCTTTCTCCCGGGGACCCAATATTGGCGGGGATTCCCTGCCCAAAGGTTGCCATACACTCTCAGTGGTAGTTTTCATCGGACAAAGAAATGGTCGTTTCCCTTTGAAGCCCTAGTAAGGATGAAAGCAGTGCTCCCCCCACCCCCACCTCAGTAGCTGAAGCTAAATTCTCTACCTCTCCCAAACACAACACAAAGTGGGCTAACTTACCTGGGGGGGGGGGCGTTATCCTGCAGCTGATTGAAGGTGCTTCCAATGAGCAAAAGACAAGCCTTGGCATCACCAACATGGACTACTACCACTACTTGAGCCTCTCAGGATCCTACCAAGTGGAAGACATCAGTGACAAATCTGATTTCCAGGAAACTCTGGTAAGTTTCCTTACCAGAGCTTCCCTCCCCCCCATCCCACTCGATAAGAGCCGCTTCTGTGCAAAAAGGGTCCTGATTGCCTGCCGGGGAACCAAGACAAGGTTGACTCGATCTAATGGCTTTGGCTAAAGAGGTCCAAGAGGGACTCCTTTCCATTTCCATCCGTGTCCTCACCTGCCCTCCTGATCTGACCCCAGATGTAGTTTTGAGACTGGCCAAGCGGCTCCAAGGACCAAAAGGGGATGGGGGGCAGCAATGGCCCATGGGGATGACTTATGATGAGGGTGCCTGAGAAGCCACTGGCTGGAGGAGGCGCTTGAAATGCCAAATCGTCCATTAACCATTCTGGACAAAAGGCCTGGGACTTTAGGAAGCTCTCCTTGACCCCTGCCTGTGATCCCCGGCTTTCGTCTCCTGGTTCTCCCTTGCCTGTCCCTGCGCATGGTCAACGCTTCTGGATTCTGGGGTGACCTTTGTGGGTTTCTTGGGTCTCCACGGTTCCTGTTTTTTCCTCCTTGATTTTCTGCTCTGTTCCCTGAACTGAGAAGTCATACAAAATGAAGAATAATATCCTCAGTCTCAAGTCAAATTTTAATATGAGCAAGCAAACAAATAAATACATACATACATACATAAAGAGCATATTTAGCCATTTAGGAAGATTTTTAAGCAGATTATCATTCTCTTCTGCTGTTGCTTAAATACCTCCTCTGCCTTGCAGTGTTACATGGTGAGAAAGAGCTGCAGAGCATAAACTCTGAAAAGTTGTTTTTGCTTTACTGTTCCAGAGATTTATAACTTCTGCTTTTTTGCTTATTGTGCTTTTAAACTATTTTTTTAAATGCCTGGAAAACCAGAAGTTGAATTAGCTTCTTGTGGCAAGAAGAGGCCACTTGCAGCAACGGTGTCTTGAACTGGAAGAGCCCGGCCTTCTTGTGGGCTCCCTCACTGAATGTTCTGCTTTCATTTAAAATGAAATAAATCAGTGTTTCCTTTTTACCCTTTGAGAGGGAGAAAAGCACAAGCCTGTCTTAGGACTGTGACAAGGAAGCTGTTCCCAACGCTCTAAAAATGATACCAAAATATTTGCTACTGCTAGCTGATCCAAACCGATGGAGTTCTTCAGAGGGACTTTTAACCCTCTTTCTCAACCTTTGCAGCACGCCATGAAGGTCATCGGCATCTCTGCCCAGGAGCAGGCGCTGGTCATTCAGATTGTGGCCGGGGTGCTCCACCTCGGCAACCTCAGCTTCAAAGAGGTCGGCAACTATGCCGCAGTGGAGAGCGAAGAGTGTAGGTAGCCATTCCTGGGCTGGAGCAGGGGTGGGTGTGGGATGGCCGAGGGGGCTCCGGGGTCAGAGGGCCATCCTCTGGAAGAGCCATGTCCTGGCAGGCAAGACACCCAGGGGCAATGGGCCTTCTCCAGAGGGTGTCCAGAACTGAAGACTGATCTGGGGGGAGGGGGCAAAACATGGAATGCAATCTGCATAATGGCCCAGGGTGGGAGTACGGTCCTCTTCCTCCTTTGCTGCCTCACTGTGGTTTTCCTTTGACACCCCGCAGTTTTGGCCTTCCCGGCGTTCCTCCTGGGAATTGACCAGGGCCGGCTTAAGGAGAAACTGACCAGCAGGCAGATGGACAGCAAGTGGGGTGGCAAATCGGAATCCATCCACGTGACCCTCAACGTAGAGCAAGCGTGTTACACTAGGGACGCCTTGGCCAAAGCGCTTCATGCTAGGGTCTTCGACTATTTGGTGGACGTAAGTGGTGCTTCAACACGCCAAGGGAGGGGAGGGAGGGGTCCCTCGTGACCAACTTGTGAGGGTTCTTTTCAAGCCTTCTGCTGCTCTGTCTCATTTTGCAGATGAGATTCAAGGCTTTGGTGCCCATTGGGAGGGAGCTGCCCTTGCAGGAGGGGTAGTATCAGGAGCCCCCGTGGCTGGTGGTGGGGCAGAACAACTGGCATCGGTTTCCTTAAGCAAGAGCAGAGAGGAAATGCTCGCAGGGCTTCAAGGGCATTTCAAGTGGCTTTTAGTAACCTTTGGCAAGCAGCCTTTTTACTGAAGTTTAATTCACCGTATCCCTTTGATTTCCAAGATGCATTCTTGTTTTCATGGGAATATATTTTTCCCCATTTTGTTTTAACAGTCCATCAACAAGGCGATGGAAAAAGATAATCAGGAGTATAATATTGGTGTCCTGGACATCTACGGCTTTGAAATATTTCAGGTAAAGGCCTACAGATTGATCAGGACGCTCTGCAGCAGCAAAACTGCCAGTCCTTTTGCAGGAAGACAGTCTGCTGTTTTGGAGCAATCCCTCAATCTATTCAGGGGGCCGAAACCAGAAGCTGAAGCCCTTGGCCTCAGCCCCGGTAGTGGCCAGCTGGCTTGAAGCAGAAGGCAATGTTTTTTCTGTGTGGCCGGTGCCGTTTGCTGACCCAGGGAAGACGGCCTTTCTTGTTTGCCCATCTGAGGGTTGGGTCCTTCCCTGGCCAGGAGCAGAAGTCAGGGCATCGTGGCTGGGAAGTCTGTATTTTCGGCCTGCAAATGTTCTCCTCAGGCTGCTCACCAAGGAGTGACGGCCACAAACACAGCCGTTATTTCTTAGCAAACATACCCAGGATGAAACTGCTGGTCACACTGGACTAGCTGGAAGTGAGGTCACGCTGCTGGAATGAGTTTTATTTATGTTTCAGGACTACTTTATTAGTCTTCCCTTTTTGCAATAAAAACATTTGTGGGAGGGAGCTAGGTTCAATTTTGCAGTAGGATGAGGTCAGCCCAAATGCATGGCTTCCTATAAATGGAAACCTCAATTAATTCAAACAACGGATTTAATTTCACCGCCTTGAGTCCTATTTTGGAGAACGGCGGTCTATAAATCAAACAAACAAACAAACAAACAAACAAACAAACAAACAAATAAATAAAGTAAGCTGGGCCAGAATTCAGGGCCTAAATCAGAAAGGGGCCATGAAGCGCTCTAGCAAAAACAAAAGAGAAGCTCAGGGGGTTTTGGGGCAGAGAACCAAAAACAGCTGTTCTAAAGGGAATTCAAGTCTTGGAAGCTGTTTTGGAGAACTGAGGCCACCGATTTCCATGAAAAGGCTGATGGCAGACACTCAAATCAGCTCAAATATTACGCTGAAAAAGAGAGCTTAATGTGGCAAACTGAGAGGGGGGTATGGGGACCCTGACATTAATCTTCCCACGGTTTGTTTTTGATTTCAGAAAAATGGTTTTGAGCAGTTTTGCATCAATTTTGTCAACGAAAAACTGCAGCAGATTTTTATCGAGCTCACCCTGAAGGCAGAGCAGGTAAACCTGAAGGTTGGGAGAGAAATCCTGGTCCTTTTCTCCCTCTCCCTCTCCCTCCCTCCGGATGGGAAACTTGTCAGCTGATGCTTGTTTTGAAAATGCCTTGCAAAGCAAGAGGGAGGGAGAGTGGCTGCGGTTCAGCCCGCCCAGCCAGGGAGGAAACACCAGGGCCTGCTCGGCTGCAGGAATATTTTCCCTCTGATCCAGTGACCTAAGAGGGGCCTCGTGAGCCAGAACAATCATCGCATCAGATGACTTCCCCATGGAGACTGACTCGCCACCCCATGTGGGAAAACTGGCTGGCTCCAAAATTAAAACGAGGGCACTCCTGTTTTCTCCATTTCCTGCTTGCCTCTTTCAAAGAGAAGGGCAGGCTGCTTTCATTTTCCTTTGCTACCTGCCATTTTGAACAGCATGGACATTTGCTTCTTTTCCTCCCTGAAATCCTGGTGGGAACAACATACGTTCTTTCAAACTGCTTTGGTGGGTCTCCTTCCTTGAGTTGTGCTGTTTCCAAGGAGGGGTGGCTTGGAACTCTCCCCCCCGGGAGGGGGAAGAAGTAATCAAAGGGAGCCGAGGAAGACTTCTGTGCAATGGAAAAACGATTCCCACACAAACCTTTAGTTGCGGGTCACCTGGACTGTCTGTCCAACATGAGAGGTGACTCCTAGAGCCACTCCTTGGGAAAAGAGGAAGAATGCCCTTTGCCATAGGTAGCCTTGGCCTTCAGCTGAGTAGTTCCATCCAGATCCGAGATGGATGCAAAGTTCAGATCTAGTCCCACAAGAGTTGGACAAGATCCTAGGAGGTACCTTTCTCCTTTCAAGCCAACAGGTCCCAAGCGCCTCCAAACCAAGTGATTCGTCACGGGTACTGAAGCCCAAGGGACATAATGAATCTCGGCCTCTGTCCTCTTCTGACTCCTGGCCTCTCCCTCCCCTCACTCAGCAGAGGGATTAGCCCTGGCCACACCTGGCAAGTCAGAATAGTTCTTACCGCCTCACTGAGCAAGTCCACAAACCATTTCTTGTGGCTGCCTTGCCAGAATGTTTGCCCTGCACCGGTAGACCCTTATTGCAGCAGGCCAGCTGATCTTTTGGCCCCGGACTGTGGAGCTGCTCTGGAGAGGAGGGGGTTTACACAGGTCTGCCACAGGACACAAACTGGGCTGCCGTTAATCACTGAACAGAGGCATCTTCCTTTGGACTTTGGCCTGGGGCAGAGGGGTCCTCTTTGGGACAGAGATGTTCCCTGCTTCCTGCAGACTGCTCATTGCATTGACCTTGCCAAGTTTTTGAGTCGAGCAGTTCCTTTGGGAGCTTCTCTGAGCTTTCATTTCTGTATGGCAGGAGGAATACGTTCAGGAAGGAATCCGTTGGACTCCCATAGATTACTTCAACAACAAAATAGTTTGTGACCTCATAGAGAACAAAGTGGTAAGTCTGGGAGGGTCTCCATGGCCCCAGATTCATCCCTCTCGTCTCGCCCCTCCTTGATACCGTTAACTGCTGTGCCAGGGGCAGAATTCAGGAAAGGCTGCAGTCCTTTCCATTGTGATCCAGAACTCTCTAAACCAACTCACTCAACACCCTTCAGTCCAAAATGGAGGCCAAGCATCTATCCTACGTTTCACTTCCTGTTCCTGTCGTTCCCCCCAGAATCCACCTGGCATCATGAGCATCCTGGACGACGTCTGTGCCACGATGCACGCGGTGGGTGAAGGAGCAGACCAAACTTTGCTGCAGAAGCTGCAGATGCAGATTGGGACTCACGAACATTTCAACAGCTGGAGTCAGGGCTTCATCATTCACCACTATGCAGGAAAGGTACCTTTCCCAAATGGGGCATTCGGGGAGGGCCTGTTGGGAATTTTCTTCAATTTATCTGGAAGGTCCCAGGAAAGGTACTTTACGCTGTGATTTCCCCCAATTTCTGGCTTCGTCAAAATTCTATCCCGGGAGTTGCCACAGCCATGCCTGGTGAAGGACTTCTCCCTTGCCATGTGTCCTCCTGGCCAAGAAGCTGAGAGTGCCTCACCTTGCCTGCCTTTCTTCCATCAGGTTTCCTACGACACGGAAGGATTCTGTGAGAGGAACCGAGACGTTCTCTTCGTGGACTTGATTGAGCTCATGCAAAGCAGCGAATTGTACGTAAGGCCGGTTTCCCCGGGCTGCCTGCGCACCTAAGATCTTTCCGGGGCTTTTGCGGGATACTCAGAATGCAGCGATAGGAGATCAGTGGGGATTCTCCCAAGACTGGAAAGACCATCACAGCCATGCCAGTGAAGCTCTTAATCCAAACGCAGAAAGCTCCCTACTTCCCTTTAGAGGGGGGAACGCCTAAGCAAGCCAGGAGGAAGCACAGACTTGCAGAAGAGTCGTTAAGCTAATGGGCTCGTGGGTGGCTGGCTGGCTCAAGAGCGGGGGGGGGGGGGGAGATGAGGAGCTCCAGGTCCAGCAGATGAGGGCTGAAGAGAGACTTGGCAGCCTTTTGGCTTCTTAAGAAGAAAAATCCCTGCTGGAAGGGCCCCCTTTGCAGTTCACCCATTGGCTTGTTGCAGCAGAGATGGCAGATCTTTGGGGGCCAAGGGAGGGCCAGTCACAAGGTTGGGGAGGGGCCAGGGCTGGAGAGGCTGCGATCTCTCAGAGTTACTTCAGAGCTTGTTCTACCATTTCACTCTGCTTCCTGCTTAAACATGGAAGAAAGCTGCACCCCCTATTTCTGGCCAGAGGCTCTGGGGGCTGCCAGTTGAACACGGCAGAGAACTAAATCCAGCCACCTCTGCCCTGGCCTCCTGGCTGCTGCCTTGTGCCATGGGCTGATCCTCCTCTTCCTCTTAGACCTTTTATACAGGCTCTGTTTCCAGAGAATCCCCAAGCTGAAAAGAAAGGCCGACCCACCACTGCCGGCAGCAAAATCAAGGTGGGTGCTTTGGGGCAGCAGCAGCAGCAGCAGCAGAGATCTTGGGGCTTCAGCACCCGAAGGGGACAGGGCTGCTGGTCGCTCCAGGAATAGCTAAATGTTGAGTTGTGAAAATGAATTTAAAAAGAAGGGCCCTGCAGAAATTTAATCTGAAAACAAGATTCGCCCAACTAGGCAACTGAAAGAGCACCTGGCAGCTGTCCACCCCACTCATGTACCACGACTGCATGGCTGCATCTTCCTCAGTCCCTTCCCTTTGGTCTTCCTGCAAAGGACAATGACAACACAGCTCTCTGCTAGTGTGTGTAGTGTGTACGGACTTGGTACGATCTGTCCTCTCGCCCACCTGTGTGCTGAGGTGGTGGCCCTTCCCTCTTGTGTGGTCCCCCTGCTTCTGGTTGGGCCACTCTGCGCAGCCCAGGATCTCCCACCAGAGGAAGAGCACAGGAGCCCCCGGCCTAGAAGCAAATGGAGCGGTCCTCAACCAGCAAAGCTTTCAGGGCTATTAAATATTAAGTATTTTAAAGTATGGAATAGATGGTGTGAATGGATAAATCAAAAGAAGAGAGGGTAAAGGTAAAATTCAGTAAAAAATTAAAAGTAATAAACAGGCACCGTCATTTAGATAGAATAGGTAATAAGTCACTGTCTGTATATGTGTGTAGATATAATTACATATATTTAATTTGTTTGTGGTGATTTGTATTGTATATGTAATTTTATGATTGAGAATAATTTGTATATTTTTATCTTTTTAAACTTAATAAAGTTTGTTTTTTAAAACTAAAAAAAAGTAGCTTTCAGGGCTGGCCAAGCACAGAAGTTTTGCAACATCAGTGGGATTCCTTAGGGCGGGTGGCTCTGGTCAGAGGAGCAGAGGGAATGACGCTGTTGTTGACCTGAGCAAAGTGCCTTTTCTCTCTTCCGCAGAAACAGGCCAACGACCTGGTGGGCACCCTGATGAAATGCACCCCCCATTACATCCGCTGCATCAAGCCCAACGAAACCAAAAAGCCTCACGACTGGGAGGAGAGCAGGTGAGTCCCAAGAGGCTGAGACGAGAGGCAGCCAGCGCGCGCTGTGGCTCCCACATCAGAATTAGTTGCCCAGTTGTGGTTGTCACAATAATTCGGATTTTAAAAATCCCACTACCTGCTCTTTTTGCTGTGATAACACACCTCCTGCATTTTTGAAGTAATTATTCTCACCGTTCCTTTAAAGGGATGGTTGTAAAAAGAGCTGATTAGTTCAAAATAGTTTACGGTTTGCTGCCTGCTGAAATTGGAAAGCTGCTGGGCGGAAGGACGGAGACACAAGCAGTAGGATGCTCTCCCTTTCTTAAGACTTTTGCCAGTGCGGGTCAGTGTCAAAATAGCAGAGCCAGAGAAAAGGCCGTTTTCCAACCATCTCTCAGGCAGCCCTTCCTTCCAGAGCAGCCAGTCAGCCCTTGAAAGGGCCATGTTCCCCTCGGTCAGTTTCTGGCTGCCTGTCCCCCTCCTTGCAGGCCAGAGAGCAGCCACAGGCCCCTTCCTGTGTGTGGGGCTCCATCCCGAACCTCCTTCCTGCAGGGTGAAGCACCAGGTGGAGTACCTTGGCCTCAGGGAAAACATCCGAGTTCGCCGAGCAGGTTATGCCTACAGACGCGCCTTCCAAAAATTCCTGCAGAGGTATCCCTTTCTCCACGCGGCTGTGTTAAAACGGGAGGGAAGGACAGCTAAAGGTCCCCAAGGTTTCCCTCTTCTGTGGAACATAACCTGCAGGGGTTGCGGCCCTGGCCACCCCAAAACTAGCCCTGGTTGCTGATGTCCGCACTTCTCACTGCCCTTCTGTTGTTGTCCTGTCTGGGTAAGCAGGAAAGCAGCAGCCTCTTCAAGGGGAACCGTTCAGTCATTTGGGGGTGGGGGTGGGAATGACTGGCAGGCCAAAGAGGAGCCCGTGGCCAGGACGGTGCTTGGCTCAGAGGGCTTGCCTTCCCTCCGGTCAGCCTCTTTTTCTTCTTGGCTGCTTTGACAAGGGACCCTCATGCCTAGCCCTTGATTGCCAAACTGGGCAGGCAAGGAGGTTCTGTCCCTGGAGCCAGTGAATCAGCTTCTCCCCCTCTGGCTGGTGGTGACAGATAATTCCTACATAAAAGTCCACCTGAAGTTTTGAACTAAGCAGTTATGACTGTCATAACTGCTTAATTCAAAAAGTTTAAGTGCCTTATTGCTTCAATGAAGATGAGGAAGAGGCAGCCTGTGCCTGAGAGACAGCCCTGGCCAAAGTCTCCAGGAGGTCCCTATTACCTCCTAAAAGCCCAGCTTGTCAGGGCCTTGGAGAAACTGCAAAACAGCTGGATTCCAACTATTGGTCCATCCTCCCATACGCAGCTCTGCCCCCATCAGGCATTCTGGCCCAGTGAAAAGGGCAGGTCCCCCTTTTCAGGAAATAAGCCTGAGAGCCAGTCACAGGGCCTCCCCCACCCCGGGTTGTGACCAACTGAGCATGGCGTGTCTCTCCTTGAAGGTATGCCATCCTGACCCCCGAAACCTGGCCTCTCTGGAAGGGGGATGAAAGGCAGGGACTTCTGCACCTGCTCCGGTCTGTCAACATGGATCCTGACCAATACCAGCTTGGCAGAACGAAGATCTTCATCAAAGCACCGGAGTCCGTGAGTACCAGGGCTACCGTTGCAGTGTGAGATGGCTGGGTCCCACCCTGAGACAGCTTTTGTGCAAGAGTTGCTCTGATTCCACGGGTCAGGCTGTTCCTTCTTATTTGGTGCTTCTGGATGGAAGCCTTGAATTTTTGTGGAGACATAAAAATCTGGGAGGCCCAAGACTGAGAAATCTGTTCAGAAACGTCTCTGCAATTCACTAGTATGCACCTGCAGGTCCTAGGAAGCCTCCCTGGTGGCAGGGGATGAGATGAGCCCCCTCAGCGCCAACACTCGGCATGCCAGAACTTCAGCAGCGCCATGCAGAACAGACATTGGATAACCCTTTGTCTGAAGTGGTGTAGGGTTTCCTGCCTAAGCAGGAGGTTGGACTAGAAGACCTCCAAGATCCCTTTCAACTCTTGTTATTCTTGCTTGGCTGGAGGCAGTGCAACTCCCTGGCTTGGCTTTCCATTTCCCAAAATAGCTTCCTCTTATCCACAAAGTATGAATATGCTTTCCCTTAAAGTAGCTAAATCTCAGTTTATCTAAGGACTTCCTGAATTGCTCCATATTTTCTAAATTTGGCAGAATATCCTCAGTCTGTTCTCCAATAGTTACTTTTGAAACCAAAGAGGACAAACAAAACTCCCGCAGAACTTTCTTCCTCAGAGCAGGGGGAGGTGATTCCCAGAGGCTCTTTTCTGCAGATCTCCAGAAAGTGTCCGGGCGGCTTTGCTGGAGGGAGGACCTGGGGATCAAGCCTATCCGCCCTTCTGAATGGTGCCAAGATCCCCTACAAGGGATCCCTGCTCTGCCCGCATCCTCTGGAAAGCAGCTGCCCCTCATCCAATGGAGGGGGAGAGGAGCCACTGAGCTTCCTTCTCCGGGAGCCCCGGGACACTGCTGGGCCAGCAACGGCTTCTCTTTCTCTTGCAGTTATTTCTGCTGGAGGAAATGAGGGAGCGAACGTACGATGGCTATGCGAGGGCCATCCAGAAGGCCTGGAGGAAACACGCGGCCAGGAAGAAACACGTACAAATGAGAGAAGAAGGTATTTGGGATTATTCTTTCTACATAATAAGGCTGGTGATGGGGAATCTTCCTTTCTCCGAGAAGCAAGAGAATGGCTGTGCCACCCTGCCCGTCCCTCTCGCTCACCATCGTCTTTAACTCCTCTCTGCAGAAGGGCAGCTGTGGCTGGCCGGCTTTCTCCTGCGGTTCCAGATGACCGGTTGAGTTGCAGCCTATTTGAGCCTGACTGCCACTTTACCCCTTCAGCTGGCTTTCAATGCACGGGGCTGCTTTCCTTGGGGGGGTGGGCGTATTGCTTGCTGACCCTTTGTATGCTGCCCAGAGTCACTTTGTTTGAGTTGGGGGGCTATAGAAATGCATTCAATCAAGCAGTTGATCCTCAAAGGCTTGAAGTAGCCATTTAGGTACAGTGTGAAGCTCCAGTTTCTACCCCAGTTCTGTTATTGGTGTCTACTCGATCTAAAGGTCAAAGAGCCGGAAACAGAAAGGCAGAAACCATACAGGAAACAAGCATTCTCTGGCAAGGCTAGGAAGTGGCCTTGAGAAGGGACCACAGCCAGGTTTCTCCCGCTTGGCCTGACAAAGTCCAGGTCCTCCTGTCGGCCCTGGAGGCCATTGTTTTCTTTCTGCAGTGGCTGAACGGAGGAGGCTCAGTTCTTCGGGGTTCAGTCACAACTAATGGTCAGGCTCTGAATTCCGTATGGTGGGATTCCCCCTTTTCTCTCTGGGGCCACTAAGGAACGCTCTTCTTCCCCTCGCAAAGCCTCCGGCCTGCTGCTGAACAAGAAGGAGAGGAGGCGGAACAGCATCAACAGGAACTTTGTGGGTGACTACATTGGCACGGACGACCATCCGGAGCTGCGCCAATTCATGGGCAAGCGGGAAAAGATTGATTTTGCCGATACTGTCACCAAATACGACCGGCGGTTTAAGGTAGAGAAGCAAGGCAGCTCGTTTGCCTTTGTTCCTGCTCGGGTTAGGCTTTTCTGGAGGCCGCCTGACCCACTTGCAGAGAGCATGCAGACAAGCCAGCTTTTCGTTCTGGAGACCCCAGATCCAGCAACGGTGCTTTAGGATGGGAAGCTGTTGTCTGTGCAAGTTGATGCTGTCGTGCAGAAGACCTGCTCCCTCCAAGACGTGCCTACCCACAATGTCATCATACCTGGCAGAAGGCCGTGTGCGGAGAGGCCGGTTTCTGGGCTTAGTGCAATGGTTATCACAGGCCAGACTGATGATCCTGCATAGGAGAAGGAAAGAGCAACGGAAGGCCCTCAGGTCCAGGGTGGGCAACATCCCCTAATCATGGGGCCCCTCAGAAATCCCTGAGCTCCCCCACCACTCCCAAAGAGCTTGGAACTTCTCTACGGGAAGCCTCAGTGTGGTGAAGGTGGGTGAAGCGGCTGTCACGGATGCGTTCTCCTTTCAGGGCATCAAGCGAGACCTCATCCTCTCCCCCAAGTGCCTGTATCTGATTGGGCGTGAAAAGGTGAAGCAGGGAGCAGAGAAAGGCCTCGTGAAGGAGGTTCTCAAGCGCCGGATCGAAGTGGAGCGGATCCTCTCGGTGTCACTGAGGTCAGGGCTGCCTTGATTGCCAGGGCCTGGGTGGGGGCCCAAGAGGACCAGGGCTTGGAGAGCCAGGTGGAGGGGGGGGTGCTTTCAGAATGATTCATTTGTGCCTCTTGCAAAGGGCATGATATCGCTTCCTGACTAGAGGGTACATGCAATTAAGGCACTACAGTAATCAGAAATTGGACAAAGTCTATCTAATCACCAATTCTGATTGAAGGAACTAACATGATTAATTATAGTTCCTGATATTCTGACAAAAGTTACCATTACTATCTGCTTATTTATTTAAAGGCATCCCAGTAGTGTGATTGCTTTTTGAAAGAATGCTGCAAAAGTAATCAAAGTTTTGTGTTTTGTTATTGAAATGTCGAGACTACCTGGCCTTCATGCTATTTTAGAGGTGTTTTTTATAACCCCTCTATTTGTCATACTGATGTAACTTACAGATGTCTGTAAAGCTAGAAACAAAGCCAGATGTTTGCGTAGAATCCTCCTCCCTGGGGAGGCCAGCTCTGAATTTTGGGTGCCCCCAATTTCCTTTCCCAGCACCCTGCAGGACGACCTGTTTGTCCTACACGAGCAAGAGTACGACAGCCTCCTGGAGTCCGTCTTCAAGACCGAGTTCTTGAGCCTCTTGTCAAAGCGCTACGAGGAGAAAACGCAGAGGCGGCTCCCCCTGAAGTTCAGCAACACGTGAGTGGCCCTTGCACGAGGCGCCCGTGGGGGGCTCACTCCTCCTTTGCATTGGGAGGGAGGGGGAGGACACATTTTGCTGAAATCCCTTGTTTGAGCCGATCAAATACCAAGGGGGGGAGGAGGGAGGGAGGAAGGGAGAGATTGAGAGAGAGAGAGAGAGAGAGATTTTTAAGCTTTGCTTGAGATAGCAAATTCATCCATCAGACTTGCTCAGCCAGCAGCCCACACACGTCCTGCAGGCAGACACAGCTGGGCTGTTTGCTGAGCTTCCTCCTCTAAGCCAGGTGGTCTGACCTAGTGTCCGTGCATCTTCTTCGTGCCGGTTCCTCACCCGAGATGTAGTGAAAACCTCCTGCAGAGATGGAGAGCCTCAGGAACTCCAGCGGTGCCCCTAAGGGTCCTGCCCCAAGGAGACCCATCCAGGGGGAAGACTTCTGGACATCACCTACTGTTCTTCCTTTCTCTGCCAGACTGGAGGTGAAGCTAAAGAAGGAGACCTGGGGGCCGTGGAAGGCTGGTGGCTCTCGCCAAGTGCAGTTCAGCCAAGGTCAGGGAGACGTGGCCATTCTCCGGCCAAGCAATAAAGTGCTGCAGGTCAGCATCGGGCCTGGACTCCCAAAGAACGCCCGTAAGTGCAAACGCCCAGAAGTGGTGGCTGGGGAGTGGGGGGGAAGGCTGGTGGCAGGTGTAACTGATCACTGCTGAGCAAATTCTGGGGTGTTTCAGGACCCACCAGAAGGGATGTGAGCCAGCCCAGAGGTCTTCCAAGCAAAACGCACGGCCAGAACTATCCGATGAGGGCTGCTCCTCCACCCCCCGGGAAGGTCTCCGGAGGTATGCTTTGGGAAGCTGCTCCCAGTCCTTGGTTCCCTTCGGATAGTTTCTTTCCCGTCCCTAATAATCAAGTTTAAATCATAAATCAAAAGGAAAAAAAAAGTTATCCAATGAAGAGCACTTAAAACCCTTGTGCGCACGGCGGCCTAAATAGATTGTGACAAGATCTCCCTCGTGCTATTGCCACAAAGAAGAGCTCTGTGGTGGAGGAGACACTTGAAGGTGGCTCACCTGGTCTGAGTCGTCGGTCAAAATCAGCAATGGATTCAAAATGAAGGCACTAAGCCACATTTTGTTTTAACCTGGATCCGTTGTATTGGGCACGACAGCTGTGTTTGTGCAATAAGTAAAACGCAAGCCAAATGGATCAGTTTGGATTCGTGCCACGTGCCCATCCTGGAGGAGGAGACTTCTGTTTAAGTCTTCCAGACCCAGTGGAGGACAGGGGAATCAGGTTTGGGGGCAGCTGCACACTAAATGCAAGTGGCTGGGAGTCCCGGAGACACCTAGTGGCAAAAAGCCGGGCCATGAAGGTGAGGGCTGCCTGCTCCTCCAAAGCCTGGCAGTAGAACCCCATATCTGGGAAGGAATTTCCAGGAAGCCGTTCCACGAAGGGGCCTCAGAATTTCCATTTTTAATTCCTTTCAGACCTACCGAATGGGGTGATCAAGCTCCAGCAACACCCCCTGCATCCTTCGGGCCCAGCTGGCCAACGGGCTAGTCAGAAGAGCCTGTACACCTCAATGGCACGCCCACCACTGCCACGCGTCTCGGAGGGACCAGGAAGGGTATCCCAACAGCCCAGCAGCTTGGATTTCCTCAAAGTGCCCGAGCAAGGGGCCGCCGGGTAAGCCTTGTGCCATTTGGCTTGGTCTGAAGCGGTGGCTTCTTGGTGTGAAGCGACAGATGGCTGGGCTGGAGGGCTGCTGCGCTTTCCCTCTCTCCGCTGTGCTCCGGGCAAAGGCCCAGGGGGTTGCTGCTTTGCCTGCCTCCCCTTGGCAGATCCTTCAGCTGGTTGAAAAGACCCACCCAGAACGGATGTTGGGCGTCTTTCAAAGTCAAGGCTCTTTTATAGCAATGAAGGATTTTGTGCATGATTGTTTAAAGATCAGGAGAGGCTGTTATGGAGAAGGCACACATGTGTCGAAGCTCCCTCATCACAGCAGTATACCTCCTGTACCCATCTCACACACCCACACACATATTCCTCAATGCCCAAACCTTCTGGAGATCACCCCTGCTTCATTAGATGGCCTCTTGCAGCTGAGCTGTGCTCGCTCTCCAAGCTCTCCCCGCAGCTTAGTTGGCATAGTGCAGCCCGTATCACCACCTGCTAGAGGGAAGCTTCTAACATGCATGTTGTCACGGAATGGATCCCTGTCCATTAAGTCCATCTTCCCCTTCTGGAAACATTCATTATCTCCTACCCTCATTCTGAGTATTGGCAATGGTGGCCAAGTGATGATAGGCACTGTAGTCTGAGGCTCAGAACTACATCTACACCTTTTCCAGTTAGAACAGTGACTCTCCATTTAGAGCTCTTGGCTTTAGGCGCTCTCTAGTCCTCCCTGTAAGGTAGGCTAGCCATTCCACAGATGAGCAGCAGCTTACGGAGGAGGAACTGTCTGGACTGTGGAAGCCCCAGTTCTCCAGGGGTGTCTCTCCCCTCAGGATCCCTGGTATTCTGCAAGACAAGGAGCGTTCAAAGGCTGCTCTGCATGGCCATACTTGCTTGCCCCCAGGAAACATGTCCCTCTGTGCAGGCGCATATATGAGCGCTTGCCTGTTGGGGGTGGGCACAGACAACTCAGCCCTCCTCTGTAACTCCACAGTGCTTGCAGGCAGACGACAAGCCGTCCCCCACCTGCCGGGGGCAGACCCAAGCCCCGGCCCCAGCCCAAGCCACAGGTACCCCAGTGCAGGGCACTGTACGCCTACGATGCCCAAGACACCGACGAGCTCAGCTTCAACGCCAATGACATCATCGACCTCCTCCGAGAAGGTAAGGCTGCTCCTGCTGCATGGGGGCTGCCACTGGGGTGGGGGGGGGAGCAATGAGCTGGGCACAGGTGGCCCTTTGCCCTCTAAGCTGGCCAAAATTCAGGAATCCTCCTCCAATACTATGAAACCTGAACTTCTAGATGGTAAACCCCACACCCCACACCCCGGGTATTTTTAATATACTCGGGCTGCCGAATATTCAGATAATGGTCAAGAAAGCTTTGTTCTGCATTGCCTGAGATGCAGGAAACGCACCTCCTCACTTGCCCGTCTCTGCCCCATCCAGAATATGCACAAACTGGCAGTTGGGTCTTGGAGAAAGTGCCTCTGCTCTCTGCCCTGGCGCTCCTCAGGGAGGGTATCGCCGGCCCAGAGCAAGGGGGCGGGGGTGCAGGTGGCAACCGTTTCATCAGCCTCAAGTTGCCCCCCCGACACTGGGCAGGGCTCCGAACCTCAGTTCTGCTTGGGCCCAGCTATTCATTCCTTTTACTCCATGGCCCAATGTTGCATTGGCTTATTACTCTCCTCCATTTGGATACTGCCCGAAACGGCTTTTTCCCTCATCTTACAAACAGACAAAGAAAAAAAAATGACTGGGTGCTGTGACTTTGCAAATGTTCTTGTGTCCCACTGCGAAGCATTTTCTTAGGCCTGAAGGCTGGGCGGGGGGGGATGGGGCGGTCAGGGTCAGGCAGAGTTATTTCTAGCTAACTGTCCTCCTTCTTTCCAGACCCCTCAGGCTGGTGGACAGGGCGATTAAGAGGGAAACAAGGACTTTTCCCGAATAATTATGTGAGCAAGATGTAACTCTGACCCTAGGAAACCTTTGATCGGTTCCAGGCTCCCCGAGAAGATGCTTTCCAACCCCTTGAGTGAGCCACTCTAGGCAAGCCTAAAAGAGGCGTCTTCAGTTCCGCCATGAGGTTAAAAAGAGGATAAGTCTGTTTTATGAGAAGCCAAAGCGCTCAAAGCCAAGGATTTATTTATTTTATTTAACTCTTTTCTTGTGAAGAGGAATGTGTTCAAATTACATTCCATTATTTTTTAAAAAACCCAGTTCTGGAAATCATCAGGTTCTCTGTGACGGATTTAGAATTACAACAGAGGATGGGGTTTTTTCTTTCGTTTTTCAAGTGCCTTTAGTTGCTCTGCCATTTCCTCCAGATTATCTAACAAAGCAATGAGACTCTATGCACATTTCCTCAGCGGGCAGCTTTACAGGGGAAACAGATTCTGCTGCTAGTTCTCTGTGGAACCTCGTGCCGTCTCTTCTCTTTCCCCAAGACTCCAGGTCTCTCTGTATACATCTACACACTCCCCCCACGGTCTTGTCTAGGTATGCTCGTGATTCCAGAAAGGCACCAGGACCAAAGGAAACAGTATTCTATGCTGCAAATACTTCATCTTGCTCAGTTAATGTGGCTGGCCCACACTGACTCTTATTGTTAATGTATCTCTGCATTACACACACACTTTTGTCTCCAAGGAAGCTGTAAACTCTTGTCAATGGTTTCATCTGGTGCACGTTTAAAAGAAACAAGGCAGAGGCAAAGCTGCACCAATGTGCACCATAACTCAGTGGCTTGGGATATCGTTTGGAGCCCAGGTACTTCATCATAGGAACACGTCATGATGGTTAGCAATACAAGAAGTTTCCAAAGCTGGTCTGTGCTGCTGTTGGCCTTCTGCATGTTGTTTTAATTGCTCTCCTCCCATCAATAAAAACAGAGACTACAATTCTGGTGTGACAATCCTGTGCAGGCTAGATCCCTTCTGCCAGGGGACGGGTGCATGTGAGGGCTTGTAAAGGGTCAGCAATGGGGATGCCTTTAGGACAGTACAGGTGACTTGGATGGGGCCACTGTGGGGCAGGTTGACTGGACACATCTGAGGATAGTAGACTTGCAACAACATTGTGGTGCAACTTTTGTGGCTCAAGGCAGACCACAGTACCAACTGCCTGTGAAGCCACAGGGCCAGGCAAGGCTGAAGCAGGGCCAGCTGCACAAGGCAAGAGACGGTCTTGGCTCCAAACAGAGGCTGGACGACAAACTAGATGTGGGCCCTGCTGATTTCCGCTATGGATATTTCTTGGCAAGCTCTTTTGCCCATCCTGCCATCCAACCTGCTAAGCCTGAGCTAAAACATCCCCAAAGGGATGGTGGCCTGGGCAACCAACCCTCTCCTCCCCAACTCAGCTATTGGGAATCCCAATTAGCAGTCATTGAGCAAAACCCACATGTCCTCAATAGCTGGAGTCTCAGACAAAGGCCTTCAGGATCAAGGCAAATCCCGCCCTGCAACTGTCATGATCCTGTGACTGGATTTGCTCTTATCAGTTAGACACATGGAGCTCTGGATCCTCACTATATGGAGTGGGAGAAGACGCACCCATGGGAACTCTGCAGCCTTGGGGAAGGGCGTGCAAAGCTTCCTTGGGTCCTGCCTGCAGCTGAGACTCACCCACTGGCCCTGAGAGAAGGCCTTCCTCAAGAGGCAGAGCGCCGCAGCTGCAATCTCCGAAGGATTGTAATGCACCATCTCCACCACCATCACCACCATGTAGTCCACAATAGTTCCATCAAGTATTTTGCTAGCAGGTATGTTTCAGCAGAAGGCTGGAAATAAAGGACCAAAGGCAACCATCAGTCTTCAGCCTCGAAGGGGGCTTTGAGTGCTTTTCTATAGGGAGGGGCATCCCACAACCTCCAGTCTCTTGACCGCCTACTACTTTTGCCTTGAATGGGCGCTCTAATCAGATTCAGAACACTCTATTCCTGCCCCACCCCTCACTCTCTGCTGTGCCTTCCTCCCCAGCCATTTGGAAACCTCAAAGCAGGAACAAAGCTGCCTTGCTTGAAAGCCCAATCTGCTCAGGGAACTGCCTGCATTTCTGGGACTTGGTATTTGTGCACCCATTCCCCCACTCCAACCCCCTGTATTAAATTTATGTAGTGGAAATGTTCTGCCCAAACCAACATAGCAATTTTGTTGGACTGTATGGACAACCTTCCTGGTACCCACTTCCCTTATCTGATCCTGCACCCAATTCAGCCCAATGCCCAAAGAGCCGGGGACAGGCGTACTTCTGAAACTTTGGCTGCTCTCCTCAGGAAGTGGAGTGGTAATGGCCAGCCCAGCACAAAATTCAGCTCCATTTCCCGAACCCGAGTGGACTTGTATGCTCTATTGATTATGTAAACAAAATCCAAAATACTCGGTGCATAGATCTCTTCATATTTTTTAGCCAGAGGCATTGCAGTCACACCAACCAACTGGAGTTCCTTGCGGGAGACAGGTTGAATCTGGCAGGACACAGGCCCAACTTCAGTCTTGTGCTAGTAAAGAAACTGGTTTTCATGGTTTATGATTCTCAAAACTTCCTACTGTTCAGAAGATGGAGAACTTTCCCTCCCCTTCATCCCTGGTTAGATGTTTAGCACCTCAGAGGCTTTGTTATTTAACTTGCCTGAGATACATTCCTACAAAGCTTTGATGAGAAGCACACAATTGACAGTGAAACTAGTTGAGTGCATCACATTCCTCCCCCAGCACAGGTAGGTAATCTGTGGCCTCCCTGTGTCCTTTCCTGGGAGAGTTAGAAGCAAAGGAGCAGAATAACCTCTTTGGAGTGATGCATTGCACCTTTGCTCTTCTCTACCCTGGCCAGAGGTCAGCACAAGCGCCCCATTCAGCAACCAGGCGGGCGGGCAGGCGGGCGGGCGTGTAGCAGACAAGTGCGCGAAGGGAAGCTGGGCTACCTGCAGCCCCCCTGCCCTGCAAATAGCGATCCATGCTGGCCACGCACGCGGAGAGCGTCTCTGGCATGGGCCTCCAACAGCCAGTCCGCCAGAATGGCCCGCCTGCGCCCGCCGAGCTCAGTGCCGTCGGAGACGCTGTGCTGCACGCGGGCCGGCCGGGCGGGCGGGCGCGGCTCCTCCTCGAGATGCCGCCGCAACACCTCCAGCCGCGGCAGGTAGCGGGAGATGTCCTTGGCGGAGGCGACGTCGCACAGCTGCGGGTCCCCCCAGTCGGCTGCGCCCACATCCTCCGCGGCGGCTTGGCACAGCTGCGCTTCTCTGGGCGCCTCCACGGGGGCAGCGAGGAAAGGCCAGGCGGGCCCCAGGGCGGCCGAAGGACAGAGAACGGGGGGGGGGGCTCTTTTAATGCCGGCTCCGAGCGCGCCCGAGCCCCAGCCTCCCTTCGCGGTTCCCGCCCTCAGAAGCCCCGCCCACTCGGCATGCGCCGCCGCGGACCTCCGGCTCCTCGGGCCACCATTGGCCCTCCGCCTGGAGGAGACGCGCTCAATTGGCTGCCGCCCCGACCTTTTATTTTTTGTCCGTCCCGCGTCGCCACGACCGCAGCCCTCGCGCAAGGTCCTCTGGGAGTTGCAGTTTTTCTTCGTGAGGGCGCGGGGGGAAGGGAGCGAAGCGGCCGGGGTGGGGTGGGCTGCCCGTAGCCTCCCTCGCTGTG
>JANHZT010005171.1:0-14328 GCA_032468215.1 Stegonotus admiraltiensis
ATACTTCCAATTTTACGTGGGAGAAAACCCGAACAACCAAAGACCTACATACAAACACCCGCGAAAACCTCAGAAAATAAATATATATATATATATATATATATTCAAAAACAACAAAAATAAGTAACAGGGTCAGATGTTTATGAAATGCAAGAATTATAATAAAATGCACAGCAAAAACTATAGCTGACAAAGAGGACTGGAACCCATAATGATTTATATAAACAGAGATTTATTAGCATTGCATGTATCAACGTCCCTTATTGTATGTTTGCCCTGGAATTTACCACACAAGGCTGGGCTAAAGATAAACAGTTTGCGGGGAGGGGGAGAGAAAGAGAGGAGAAATGGTCAACCAGCCAACAGTTATTAGGCTAACTGAATCAAATTGACTTACTTCTCAATATTTAACATTAAAATTATTGTGTTTGCTATTGAAAAGTAATTTGAGTCTGAGATTACTGAAGCATGGCTGAAAATTTTTGGAATACTAATTTTGATCCTCAGGAGGGCAGTCTAGGGAACAAGAGTTCTGGTTTTATGGAAGTGCTGTGAAGTGCTATCATTCAAGTTAATTAAGGAATTCAAATGTCACTTAGTTATGACCAATGGCTATGAGTCTAGGGTAACAGCCAGTTTCTGGGGTGTACACTGAGCTTGCAAAATATACCAAAAAATATATGAAATGTTAACTGCATGGACCTTTCCTATTACTCTCTCAATAAAGTTCTTGTCAATTTTCTTACCTTTTGTATTCACTTCCCCCTTCTTAAGAGTTCTTGATGTTTCCAGATGAAAATTTACAGGGAATGGATATTTTATTTTATTTTATTTTATTTTATTTTATTTATTTTATTTTTGCGTGCACCTTTTCATATGCACTTCAGTCAACATACATTCCAACTTTTAATGTTTGTTCTACCTTAACATATAGGTCTTCTGAGAATTAACAATCAGTAATGTAATCTCTGAATCTTTTTCTCCTATAGAAAATCTTTGCAGTTCAAAGTTGTACCAAAAGAGGGTAGGAGAGTCTGTTTAATACGGCATCACATTATTTCTTTTACTATTTACACTACAGGATATAAAAAGTTTTGTTTTGTGGTTACCTTGAAAATTAGGTTAGTTTAGCACAATTTCAGGTCATTGTTTTTACATGTGATGCTTAATTGTTCTCCCTAAATTGTTTCATAATCGTTTTTTAAAAAAGAAAGAAAAATTTATAACTGCTGCCCCATATGTTTAACATCTACAAAAGTCCTATATTAATTGCTTATATACAGTAATGCCGGAAATGCCTTATAAAACTTGGGTTAGCATTTTGACTTTCAGAGTTAGTTAGAAATGTTGAAAATGAACATAAAACACTGTGAGTCAAGGAAGCTTAGACTACCGAACATTGAGGTTGAAAATTCATACTGCTCATAAAAATCTATTGCTACTACAACTTCAAAAGATGTTTAAGCCACAGCACAAGGATTGGTATATGTTTAATCTTCATCAATGAACTTCTTTTAATCCATTTAATAGGGAAACCTTACTATCAATAGAGTAGCAAAGAATTTGGATAGTAACTTTTAACTGGCATATTGCTATCTAAAATTAATTTTTCAAATTTAATAAGCTGCTGTTCGATAGCCTGGAAATTTTGTTGAGAAGACAGAACATAATTGTAGGAAATGAAACCAGGTAAAATTGGAATAGTTTTTTGTTTTGCTTTATCTGTTCCTACCCACTTGTCTTTTGCCCCATTTTTTCACAGAAAAGGTGGTCTGAAATTAATACAAAGGATGACATTGTTGGATCCACAAGTAGACACAATGGGATGAAAATGATGAAATGTGATATCATGACCCCCAAGTCCAAGTCTGCCCTTTCATTCTTGCCTCATGGTGTCACACACATATGTAGGGGGAAAAGTCATGATACAGGTTTCATCGCTTGCTTGATTCACCTTCGACTTCAATGGATGAAACGGAGGAAGATCTTTTCTAAATCACCGTGTTAACTTTAAAAAGGGATTCAAAGCAGAATTTATGATTTGATTAAAGTTTTTCAAAAGATGCCTTGGAACAGCTGTGGAAGAAGGCTAATCATTCCAATTATTACAACTAGGTTTAACATCTTAGTTTTGGCTTAGTTGATAGAGAAATAACCTTCCCTCCTATGATCTTCTTGGTTAACACTAGGCTCATTTTAAGAAATTGGGCAGATTTTGTCAGCCATGCTAAGATTCAAAGAAAAGGTGATCTTAACTAGATGCTGTTTCATTTTATTCTATTATTCCAGGGCTATTTTGACTAGACTTTAGAAAAGAGTGTCATAAAATAGACAGAAAACTATTACAGTAGAAATTATATTAAAAATAACAAATTAATTAATAATTCTGCTCACTCTATGCTCAGTAAAAGTTTTAGAGCTAAGAGACATTTTACTTGATCCTGTGAAGATGCCCTTGAGATTAATTTTAGTGTAATATGAAGCAATTGAAAAAACACAACTTATTTCCTGAAGAATTCACTTTCAGGATATTGAAAGCTAGGTTTTGTTTTGTTTTTCCAGATTTTGCAAATTAAAATTGAATGTTTGTATTTTATTTAAAAAATTACCTGTGTTTTAATTACATTTATAATTACATTTGGATTTTTAACAAAGTGATTTTAGAATTATAAAGCGGTCACTAAAATATTTTTTCTAACATTTCTTTTTCTTAGAATGAAAAAATATCTCTCTGCAACTCTGATTTTTCTCTCTGCAGCTCTTATTTTGCTATTTTCTCGAGTAGGCATTACAGTGTTTCAGAATATTTTCCATAAATGCAGTTAAAAAATTTAGATAGTCTGCCTTTTAATAGCTGCATTAAAGAATAAGAGCCAGATCATTTTAATTAAATTTATGGAATGTAATCCTAATGGGGACTTAAAACCAGTGTTTATTGTACGTTTAACGTTATTACTACCTCAAGACTAATTTTAAATAAAAACATTGCTAAATTAAAGTGCTTTTAATACAATAAACACACCGCTCACACTGAAAAGCCATTTACTGTTCAGAGATTTATTAAGTGTTGTGACCTCTTTGTGGATATTTTGCAAGGATATGTTTTGAAGTCCCAAAGAGCCAAGAAATTCAGAAAACTATATCCAAGACAGGCAAGGTTTTCCTTAATGTTGCACATTTTATGCCTAGTAGATAATCTGGGCAATTCAAACTCTTTTTATTGTCCCAGGCGAGCATAATTTTGGCTCTCCTAGCCCATATCTTCTGTGTAAGCCTTTTGTAATAGAACGAGACTCAAAATAGAGTCCTTTCCCACCTGAGGTTGGGAAAAAAGATAATCAACCATGCCATTCCATCCTCAAGTTATTAGAGTTTTGCAGAATAGGCCAATTCCAATAGAATGTAGTTCTCTTTGGGACAGGCTGGGCTTTTCTGCATTATTAAGAATATCATATCTCCTTCCCCCCACCTCCTCCTCGTTATTCTTGTGCTATGGCAGAGTCTGCTTATCATATCCCTTCCACAGCTCTATTATAATAAAGCATAAATCTAAGCAAAAGTTTCTGGACTAATTTCTATGGGGGCTAAAAAAAAAACCATTGCACACACTACACCAATCTGAATTCACTCCAATTTTGTGAAAGGCAGTGTGACATTTTTCTCCTTAAAAATCATTCCACAGGTTTCTCTGTCTATTGGGAGACTCAAGGGTTAACAGCACACCCTTCATATCACTCTCCGGGGACTTTTCCTCCTTGACTCTGGGAAAGGTGAAGTGGCACAGAGAGTTGATTATCAGTAACTTCCTCTGCCAGCCCTTTAGCTGGCTCAATATAAGGTCAGTGAGGTGGAAAATGAAAAGAATAATGCACGTTTAAGGCCCTACTAATCAGGTCACAGCTGGTCCCACTTCAGATCAGCTGACAGCTGGTGCCTTCAGTTTTGCATGCTATTCCACCCTCATCAAGGCCCAGATTTCAGGACAGATCTCCTTCTGTTCTTTAGAAACAAGGCGGAGGAAGGCAGGCATAAACCAACTAAACAAACCATCAACGGCTACTAATCCACCAAGTTTTATGCCAACAGTTTTAATCTGATTGTCCTGTGCATTTGCTTCGTAAAACACATTAAAACTCTTCCTTTCTCACTAACCTCCCTCGCATCATGCCATACAAGGCCTATACTCTTCTTCCTTGTTCCCATTGTGTCCTCATTTTATTTCCCACTGCCTGCAACCCCAGCAGCCTATCCATTTCCACACATAATCTCAATGTTTGCTTGTTTTAGCTTTCCTAATCCTGTTGTTTCACAAATCTCTTCACCATAATCTCTCCTTTGTCTGTCAATACAATTTGTTTGCTATAGGTATCTGGAAAGAGAGAGAAAACATGACTGGGAAAAAGGATGGAATCCATGAATCAGGTCCTGAGTCTTTGCAGAAAATTGCTTTTACAAGCAGAAGGTCATTGTTGTAGCTTCGCTCATCTTGCTTTTCAAGTTTTCAGATCTGAGCACCATTATTATTCTTTGTAATAATTGTGATACAAATAAATACAGTTAGGACTCCCAAGATAATATTTTGAAAGGATGAGTATCAGTTTTTCTATCTTGGAGGTGCACAAAATGAGTTCACTGGCCCATATAATATAGTCATGCAAACATTTGGCAACTTTTTGGGATAGTGTATGATATAAGCAAATTTATGGGAAAATCTTTAAATGTTAAAGGTTAAAGTAATATTGGATTATATACCAAAATTTTGGGATCTCGAATTATGATTACACAGAGCCTGGGTGAGTGACTGAAAGAATTACATTGAGAAATTGGAAATGTGATATTATTCCAGATGTCCAGGAGTATTTGTTGGAAATGTGTGATCTATCTGTTTTGGAAAAGGACATATTTTCTTCTCATCAAAGGACGCAGTTTAAAGATTGTTTTGTGAATTATGTATGTATAAAATAAAATAGTCCTATATCAACATTAAAAATATAGATCAAGTCTTATTTTAGAATGTTTAAAGTCAAGAGTTGAAAACTACCAAATTTAGGACATTATTACACATGGTTTCAGATTTCCACAGGAAGTCAGCTAAATCCCTTTCAATCAGCTGATAAAATTCCTGGGTTCTTTTCACTATTCCTGCTTCAATAGTTTAAGCTCAAATTTGCTTCCTATACAAACCTTAAAACATACCTGGTAAATTACACCTTAGAATTAGAAGCAATCCCCAAATTAATTTAGTCCAATACCTATAGATGCATGAAGTCCATAGATTCGTGACAATGAATTCACAATAGTAAAATATCCAACTTCTATAAAAATGTTGGAAGCAACGAATATCTAATCTACTCTGCCAAATAGTTCCATGGACAGCCAAAGGACATGTTAAACAATGTCAAGATGGTAGCCATAATAGTACAATTGAAGCTTAGACCTTCCTTTTTTAATGTGCAACACATATAAAAAACAGGTGGAGTTTTGATCACACCATCATGGTCCCCATACTGAATTTATTTACTGCAGACAATCTTGGAATGTATAATTGTCTCAGAATAAGGAAAAAGGGATGCGGTGACCAGTGGCTAAGACACTGAGCTTGTCGATCGAAAGGTCAGCAGTTCAGTGGTTCGAATCCCTAGTGCTGCGTAACAGGGTGAGCTTCCGTTACTTGTCCCAGCTTCTGCCAACCTAGCAGTTCGAAAGCACATTAAAAATGCAAGTAGAAAAATAGGGACCACCTTTGGTGGGAAGGTAACAGCGTTCTGTGCGCCTTTGGCATTTAGTCATGCCAGCGACATAACCACGGAGACATCTTCAGACAGCGCTGGCTCTTCGGCTTTGAAACGGAGATGAGCACCGCCCCCTAGAGTCGTGAATGACTAGCACATATGTGCAAGGGGGAACCTTTACCTTTACCTTTTACCTTAAGAAAAAAGTGAATCAACCTGGACTTACTTGCTACAGTTGACATTTGTTCCAGAACAAAAAGACAGAAAAATACATGAAATCCCACAAATAATTTCATTTTTTTCCCACTCACGTTGTTCTGTACAGAAGACTGACCTCTTTCAATAGCAGTGACAGAAAAGAATCTCATTTTTGCATCACCAGTGCCTTTTATTTTATTTATTCACAATACCTAGCTCTTCTGTCCATTTAAGCTAATGTAGGGAAAATTAATGACCCAGATCCAAACGAGAGAAAGTAGAGCAGGCCTCTATTTTCTTTCATTCTTTCTCTATCTTAGAAACATTGTGTGTAAATAAAATAAGGCCTGATAACAGACTGCTTTGTTAAACAAGAAAAGAAAATCAGAATAGGAATTCAGATATAGTAAAATGATTTTTTTTCATGAATAAGAATAAAATACATGGCATGAAAAACAAACACATTCCATAATTTTGAAAAAAAATGAAATAAAAGATGATAGCCCTTTCATTATATAATTCAACAGTGATGTATAAATTGAATCGCTCACATTCCTCTTACATCATCAGTTTAAGACCTCCCATAGGATAACATTATGTACTTTAGTTAAAGATTACATGCAGGAATGCTGATTAGTATGAGGATAATAACAGTTTGCATTTTAAGAGTTAATTTAGTAGAAACCATTCAAACTGTTGTTTGCAGGGGGGTTTTATCTCAATACCGGCTTGTGATTCTATCTTATTCTTTGACTTAAAATGGAAGTTTTCCTTGAATCACAGACATCAGAAATTAACCTCCAAGAAATGTGTGTCATATAATCAAAGACAGCAAGAAGGACTGTTGTGGTGACAGAAAAAGATCCTTTGGCTTGGTGATATGTGTGCAACTTGGGTATAATGCAGGTATCATTCAACTCAACAGAGATAAGAAACAATAGAAGTTAGACAGTCAGTTAATTTGGATATTTATCAAGAAAAGCCTTCAGGTCAACAGGCCCACTCTCTTTCTTACTGCAGCCTCAAAATCTCAAAATATCTGGAAATAATTTTCTTCAACACACAAGAGCTTGAAATAAAATGAAACATCCTTATGAGCAGGCTGCAAAAAAATATCAGTTGCTGACCATGAAGAAAGATATATCAAATCAGGTCATTCTTAATGAGTGAAGCTGAAGGATGATTTGTAAGAAATCAAGAAATGAAGAGTGCTTTAAGATTACAAGAGACATTCAAATAAGCAATTTCTCAATGGTAACTAAATTAACAACTAGCTAAATAATGCACTGTCTCCAACCAATGAATTGTGCTTTGGGTTTTTTTCCCAAAAAGAACAGGAAATCTTCATTCCTATACAACATACTTATTGTGAAACTGCTGAAAAGAAGAGTTTAGCTCCCTTTTCTCTTCACAAATAAAATTAGAAAAAGTGATGGGGAAAAAAGGGAACCTGAGAGGTAAGATGATTTTCAACAAGCCATTACACATAGAAGTATAGCAGTAATAAAGCACTTGGCTTGTAATGGCTTAAATGTCTCCGAATAGGAGACATTCAATGGTTTTATATTCTTTCTTTCATCCAAGGTCTACTACATAAGCCAGGGATTGGTGGTGATGGCACCTACAAGCATCATGACAAAATCAATTTCCTACAAGACTCTCCAAATTAAATAAAAACTGTTGTTATTAAAAGAGCCAGAATTTATGTATTATTAAACTTACATTGCCATGAATCTCACAAAATCACCTCATGTTTTGTTTAGGCCATTGTGTTGCAACTCCAGCCATTCCCATCCCTATATTTTCTGGCTTTCTTCCATGACATCTAAGTTCTAACATTGCCAAACAGCAGATAATTCCTATTAATTGCCTTCACACCTTTCTAAGAGTTCCTAACCTGCTTGTAATCAGAAGTCCACATGCAAAACTATATTTGTTACCATTTTGGACATTTCTGATTTTAGTATAAAAAGCAATCAGGAATGTAATGAAATGCAGGTGTAGACTCCACTTACAACTTATTTCATATCCCACTTCAATAAGCTTGGCTTCAAGGAAGTATTTTTCTCTAGTATTTTCTGCCCAGTTTCAGAATAAGTCAATGAGACTCAAATGGGTATGACTTCTGCATAGCAAAGACATTAATTCTTCTTAATTAAGATTAGACGTCTGTATTAAGACAATTTAACTATGGTCCAGTGCAAATGCATTTTCTCACAGTGCCTCATCCATCAGTGTTAGCTGGAATTCTGCACAACAATAGAAAAGAAAGCCTGTGCAAGTACAGTAAATAAGCCATTGCAGGTTGACTACTTTTTTAGTTCATCTGCATCCCATACTTGAATAGATCTCATACATATGAAGCAGCTGTTCACTTCTCAGTAGAAGAGACCGGCAACATATCTAGAGAATGCTTAACCAATACTTTCTTAAAGTCTGATCCCAAGGATTGGATGTAGTATTCAAGGTCAAATACCAGAATATGGTAAAATGATTACTTCCTGTGATTTGGAAGTTAAGCTTTTCTTGGTGTAAATTTAAATTGTATTTGCCTGTTTTGCAGCCACTTAATCCTGCTGTTAACTGCTATTCCAAAATCATTTTCACCAGGAATATTATCAAAGCAGGACTAAATTGAAGACGACTTTCTTCATTATATCATTATGCCTCTCATACTATCCATTACAATGTTCATTTATTCCTCTCAATGAGAGTGAGGGAGAAGGTTATTAGTTGTGTTTTTCAACAGTTATATCCTTTGGAAATAGCTACCTAATTAGTCATTATATTTAAAAAATGAAATACATGTAATTATAGTATTTAAAAAATAACAACTGCATCAGGGACAATGAGGCAAAGCCACCCTCTCTTAAACTCAGGACTCCCACAATATAAAGTAAGATGTTGGGATAAAGTAAGATTTTGGGGTCTGAGTCTTAAGCACATCAAGAATATGAATTTAATTTTTTGGTCCTATCACTTGACCAGGACAAAAACCAATGGAAGAATTCTCTGAAATTCCTGCAAAGCCAAATTAACAAGTTGTAAGCAATGGGCAGAGGAAGAAGGCAGAAGAAAAGATGGCCATGCAGCCTCTTTTTGGAGTGTACCTTACTTGTAGCTGAAGGTCAGTGTTGTGAGAGATTTTTTTTAATGTTCCATTTTTACTGTTTGCTGTTTTCAATTACAGCCTCACGGAAAAATATTTGTGGAGACAGGCAGAGAAATACATTGGTAGTTGATTTTATTTGATTCCAGGCTTCAGATTACAAATACCTGTCTCACCATTATCACAAGAAAGCCAAGTTCTGGCAAATAAGATTGAACCAGATCTTTTTCTGAAACTATGGAGAAGAAAAGAGGAAACCATTCTCTTCTCCAGCCCAAAACCTTAGTAGGAGCCCAAGATATATTTTCATGAAAGACTCATAACTTGCCATGCCTGGTGAAAAGCCTGGTGAAAATCAGAATATTTCTGATGGTGCTGCATCATTCTCAACTTAAAATTTCTTCATATTAATCAATTAACTCTGGGTCAGTTGATGGGGAGATTAATAGAAGAGACAGTAAACAAAAAGCACATTGACTTAATTCTAAAACTGCTTCAATTTTGATTATTTGGTTGAGGTAAACTTTGCAATCAACGAAAGCCTTAATACTGTATTTATTTATCCTTGTGATATTGGTGCATACTGTATGATGATGAAATAAATCTAAGCAATAAATCTGTTAAGACTCTTGATTAATCATCAAGTATTATTAAACCAGTTGTCAGCATTCATGACTTTTATTTAAAATGGGAAAATAATAAGTCTTTTAAAATGGAAATAATGTTTATGAGAAGGCAAAATAGAATAAAAATTCTGCTCTCTGATCTTTAACTAATTTTCAAGTTCACCGTGTTTGAAAAGAGTCAAGAGTCCATTGTCAGTGTTTTCCCATGTTTTTCTTTGCTTTACCATCGCCTCATTCACATGTATTTAGCCCCTCATTTCTCCCTGAACCACCGTGCTGAATCTGCCCCTTGAAAGACTGATTGTCTTTGTTTTTCTCCGTTATTTACTTTACAGAGGAACACACTCCCAGCTCAGGGGGTAGCCATGCCTGCACTGCATACTGCTTCTTATTCTCCTCACTCCATTTTTCTCCCAACTCAGACATGGCAGTTCTGCTTCAGTGCTGCTCTCTAGAGACTCTTGCAGCACAGAACAGCCTTGACTGCAGTCTCTTTTAAACTTTAGTAAGTTAGGGCACACTAAGCTGGGAAGCTACTGGGAAGAAGTAAAACTGGCTGCAATCAGTCTGAAAGATACATCACAGGAGGCTTTGCCAATTCCAGATTATTATGTCTACTGATAAGGAAGTATGGAATGAAAATGGATAATTTTGCCACATAAACCCCAATAATAATTGCCCAATGTAGTTGCAACATTGATTTCTGAGTTCTTCTATTGATTATGTGTCATGAAGTCATTTTTACTTCCTAGTAATCACATAGATTTTCTCCATGATAGACTATCCCTAATCTAAGACTACCAAGGGTGCACTCCAGTAGTGAAATCCAAAAATTTTTACTACCGGTTCTGTGGGCATGGTTTGGTGGGCGAGGCTTCGTTGGCGTGGTGTGGCTTGGTGGGCATGGCTTGGTGGGCATGGCAGGGGAAGGATACTGCAAAATCCCCATTTCCTCTCCACTCCTGGGGGAAGGATATTGTAAACTTTCCATTCCCACCCCACTCTGGGGCCAGCCAGAGGTGATATTTGCCAATTCTCTGAACTGTTCAAAATTTCCACTACCGGTTCTACAAACTGCTCAAAATTTCCGCTACCAGTTCTACAGAACCTGTCAGAACCTGCTGGATTTCACCCCTGGTGCACTCATTGCCACAATAACTGAGTCCATCCACCTTGCTGCTCTTTTGAGTTTATCCAACTTGCTGTCATCCCCTTCTTCCCTTTCCTTCCACCTTTCCCAGCATCAGAGCCTTTTATATACAGCTAGATCTTCATTTAATGTGTCTGTAAGTAAGATAATTTGAGCCTGGTCATTTGCGCCTTGAGTTAGAACTCTGAGTTAATTTGTTCCATGATCCATTAATTTGTTTTCCTGACTGCCCATACTATTCTCAGGAGTCTTTTCAAACATCAAAGTTCAAAGGCATCAATACTCTTCCTATCTTGTTTCTCCAAAATCCAACTTTTCCTTCCATAGATTGTCACAGGGAATAATACCATGGCTTGCACAATTCTGATCTTGTAGGTGCATACTTACCTAAATATGTGTATGTTTGAATGATAAATACCTACAGCAATGGAAGCAATTTAGAAGTTTAAGGTAGGCAAAAGTTTCACACTATAAAGTGTCCCAGGGGATTGTATGAAATCTGATTTGCATTTTTAAAAAAAAACATGATCAGGCTTTCACAGGCAAAATGAAAGTACTATCAAAAGTTATTCTGGGATTTGTTCCTTTATTTATTTAACTTGTATATCACTGATTTCAATGAACAGTCTCAGTGATTTACAGGAAGAACATAAGCAATATGGTAAAAATAATGAAACATTGTGTTATTTCCAAAGGTGACAACTATGCAAAGTTTGAAAATAAAGTTTAATTATTAAAAGTAACCTGTGTAGCCATTTCTTGCCTAGGTCCATTTGTCATTAAATTATTTATTGCATTTATAGGGGGTTGGTGGGCCAAGGTCATTTATTATTTTAGGAGGTTACTGTAATATAAAATGTTGTGCACTTCTGATTTAAGCTAAAGTCTTAATGCTTCTGACAATGGCAGCAACTCAGTGCAAAGATATATGTCATAACTCTTCATAATCCAATATATATATATGTATCTGTGTATGTCTGTCTGTCTGTCCGTCTCACTGAAGATTATAGAAGGATAGGGTTATGAGGTCACTAAGCATGGGGCTGAACAATCTTGACTCCATGGATAAGTTTTATGAGGAATTGGAAATTATTTTAAGGAGTAAAATCTAACCCCTTATTCTATTAATCACAGAAAATGTACTGCAAAATGTCTCCTATTTTGCAGTTAAAACATCACTGGCATAATCTGGCATTGCCTGGGAGTATGCAAACTGGAGGTGAGGAATATATAGCGTAAAGATTGTTGGTTAACTTTTCTTGTACTAATAAAACAATATACACCATTTTCTTCTGGTGTCCTTATCTCAGAGTGTTTTCTGAAAATGCTATTGGAAAGATCAGGAAAATGGACCCCTAAGGAAGCTGAAATTTCATCTACTAAACCACTGTTCATGACTTTATGACTATACTTGAGCGATCACAACTGAATGTGTGAGCAGCCTTTTCCAAAAGAAGCCTTCTATGTTCAAGGTTAACCAAGGACCCATCATGAAATCCACTTTTCACACAATCATGTCATGCTGTAATCATCAAGTGACAAATGTTTCTATGTGAACCGGCACTGATGAAAGTCATTAAGCAAAATGGAAGAAGTCCTTAATATAACAGTATCTGATTGGCTATTGTTGGAAACAGGAAAGTTGGACAAAATAAGCTATTGATCTGATCGAGGAATGCAGTTTGCCTATATAGTTAAGAGAAATGACTGTTCAAAAAATTATTTAACTCAATATGCCTACAAAATAATAGGGTTATATATAGCAATAGTAACTATTCTATGTCTACACTTACTGCTTTTTTACAAGTATTTCTCTGTTCCCTCATCCGATTGTTTGCATACCTCCTTGTATTACATTTCACAAAGGAAAAAAATTATATTACTAAATACATACTGAGGACTAGGAGTCTAGGACATTAAAATTCATATATCCATGGGACAGACAGAAAGTCCAAGTAATTCTACTGCTATTTACCAGGGTCGGAACTCACTGTTCTTTCCAGCTCATGCTGACTATAGTAGTATAATAATCTTCTTCAGCCACAATGATAATTTCATACTTTTCAATATACCCTGTCATCTGGAAGATAGTTTTTCAAAACCATCATGCAAAAAGGATTTGTTCCAGCTCTTGCAGCAACTCTTTGCCTGAGTTTTAGGCAGCCAAATGGAGAAGTCCGTTTCCAGTCAGGACCAGGCAATAGGATAATCAGAAAGGCAGAGAGACCATGCATACACTGGCAGAATTTGTGGCTTGCATTCAATGAATCCCAGATACATTCCTGTGAAAAAGGATCAGGGTACAAATATCTAAAAGGCACTCTCTCTGCCTGAGTATCTGCGGAGTTTCTACCACTGCAAATGGGTTGGTCCGATAAAACCAGTGCCCCACATTCCTTACAAATGATTGAGAATTCTCCCATTGAAACAATAAAATGTACAGCTTGCAAAACCAGGGCTTTTCCTGTGGGGGGGCGGGATAAGAGAAAAATCGCTTCTTAGTAAGTTTATGAAGTTGACAACCAAACATTAAGGCATTATCTTCTTTAGGCCAATACCCTCTGAATATTAAAACTATGAAACGTAACTTTGTGTACATGTGTGCATGTGACAAACAGAAAAAGAGTGGAATCCTGTCAGTCTAAATAAAATGCAACCAAGAGAAAATATAAACAGAGATGAAGGTCAGAGATCAAAACTGGGTATTTTATGGCTTCCTACTAAAGCTAAGAAAGCAAATTGCACATGCATGGTCAATGTGACATAAAATTAGCGTTTTTAAAAGCTTGAAGCACAAAATAGAAAGTGGAAGACTTACCGGTAGTTGTATATTTTGGGGTTGAGCAAAACTTTCCTTGAATATGTCATTATTCTGTACTGTAGATATTTTGCTAGTAACACATATACACACACTCACACGTATATATGATTTCCAGAGGAGTTTCTAGTGTATCGCTAAGTGTTCCTCAGAATATAAATAGGGAAATGTGTTCATTTTGGAGTTACACAAATTCTATAATTTAGGGTAGGGAGTTTTCCTCTAAATATCAAGGGCCAAGGTTCATTTTCATTTTCATTTCTTTTGTTTCCCCCACACCCCAAAAACATCCTGTTTAAAGTAGATCTGAAGACTACTCTTGAATAAAATGTCCCATGGAAATGTTTTAACATACTCCAAGGGAAACCCTTTTCCCCATTGTCCCAAAAGGGACTAAGGAATTAATCAGAGTGAATATATAGACCACCATCAAAGCTGACACCAGCCAGAAGCATAGAAAAACTCAAAGAAAGTACAAGATCAGAAGATGTGAAGAAATCTGGCCCATAGAATCGCCAAGAGTTAGACACAACTGAATGGATAACAACAACATCATCATCATCATCATCATCATCAATATATAGTCTCTTTTTATAAACTCATTCACAAACTCTAGAATTATATCAACAGAGCAGTGGTGAAATCTAAAATTTGTTACTACCAGTTCTGTGGGCGTGGCTTGATGGGGGGGGTAA
>JANHZT010005171.1:36732-50928 GCA_032468215.1 Stegonotus admiraltiensis
AAACCTCTGGAGCCTGGGGAGGGTGAAAAACAGGCATACCAGGCCCACTGTGCCATCATGTGCTAAAAGTAGGGGGGCGCATGCGGAAGGGTGGGGCACATTGAATTATGGGTGTGGGCACACATGTGGGCGACCTTGCCACGCTCCCCACGCTTTTGGCACATGATGGCAAAAAGGTTAGCCATCACTGGTATATAATAACCAAGTGTAGATTATCCTTATATTCAGAGTCCCATTCATGTAATAAAATGTCCTTCCTTTTCCAAGCAAATTAGGCAGGGGTTTTGCAAGCCACATCTGAGGTGGATAATGTTGGAAGACTATTTTGTATATACAGCGATAAAAGTACTAACTGGACCAGAAAGAATCCATATCTGAAAGAGAATGTAAACCTGTTTGCAAGCTTGCCCAGCAAATGACCTTTTCTAGTGATCATGATGGATAATGAGCTTAATGAACAGTGTAATGAAGTACATACAGTCCATCCAAATGCACAGATGCATGGAAATGTACAGCATGCTAGGGTGGATGACAACAATGATATGCCAAGGACTAAGAGAAGATTAAAATATGACTGATGTTGAAAAGTGTCAAGAATCAGAACATAAACTTCCATAATGAGAAATTGCCAAGAATAGCTGGACCCTTCACCAGATTGCTTTCTAAATTGTAACAATATTCCGTGACGAGATTGGTGAAAACTAGCTGTAAGAGTCCAACACTTTTAGCTTATAAAACAAATGAATATGAGCCCTGTGTGTAAGCTAGAAGTTGTTATCAGAAGTAAAGGCGTACATGTAGTGTGTACGAACTTTGCTATTCTATAGATTGCTATACTATATGCTGTTTTTGTCTATCACTTCTCATGGTATCTTTTTCATACTGAGAATCTTTTTGGAATCATAGAACTACAAGACAACTTTTGGTAGCTAATTATCATAAAAAAACTCACGAATTACATTAGTTGGGAATATTGTACTGAACAGTGATAATATATTTAATTAATCATGTTGGAACAATAAAACGTTCCATATAAAAGTGTATCAAAGCTTTGACTCAATAAACCTATCCAACTGATAGAGTGAGTATAAGTAGCCCTCAGTTCACAACCACTTGTTCAGTGACTACTCAAAGATACGACAGTGTTTATGACTGGTGCTCATGGCTGCACTTGTCACAGCATCTCCATGCTATGGGGATATGATCACAATTTTGGGTGCTTGGCAACCAGTTCACAATTGCAATTGTTACAGTGTCCTGTGGTCATGTGATTGCCATTTGCAATCTTTACTGCTGGCTTCCAAAAAGCAAAATCAATGGGGAAACTGACAGAAGGTCACACAAGGTGATCATATGGCATTGTGCTTAACAATTGTGCAAATTTCGCTTGAAGACTAGAACAGGACCTGACAAAACTGTCATTGTAAATCAATGTGGTCACGTGATATTGCTCTTTGTGACAGTGTTATTTAGTGATGGATATGTTGGTCCCAATTACAAACATTACCAATTAAGCAAGGTGATGCCTTCTGCAGTGTTTTTGCATATTGGAGACAAAGTACCAGGGATGGGGGGAATAAGTTCTTTATTTCTCTCCCCTTCCAAGTGGTACCTACAGCAAAATTATGCATTCTTCCCTTCCTTGTGGCCATCTCAGGCACCATCACTGAACCAAGGTGAGTTGCTACAAAACACTGTCTCCTTGGTATGTTAATAGGTGCTTCTTTCAGCATTAATCTGCTGACCTGCCTTGCATGTACAGTATGTTATCCATTTACAGCTTATGATTTGAACAAAAATGTTTTGATCGCATCTTGTTGAAGAGAATGATTCCAAATGTTAGCAAAGTTTTGCTTACAGGGAAATAGGATCTTTATTCTAGTTCTGTGAACCATGTGTGAACTTTAGGTTTATTCCCTCTCTTCTGCTATGCTACAGAAAATAATGAAATTGACATGAGAAAAAGATGTGGGCAATGGAATTAGCATTCAGTCTGACATTAACTGTTTGGGAGGCAGTTTTAGTTTTTTCACACACTTGTTCCCTCTGACTCTCATGATTTGGGATACATAACATACAGTTGTTTTGAAAGATTGTTGATGCTGCAGGAAGCCTCCATTCTAAAGTATGGAATTGAAAATGACCAAGTGCAAACACCAGATTCCCCCAGGAAATAGCCTGGATGATTTTTTAGAACCTCTGGATAAATGAGATAACATATACACACAGAGAGAGGCACTTCCTTCAGGCCCCAAGGGCCATTTTCAACCACTTTAATCCTATGACAAATTTTATTGGAGTTGGTAACGCTAAACATAAAGGTAGCAGTAATGTTTCATCAACAATACTTTTTAAAAAATATTTCAAGCTCCTCGGATAAATCAGCAAGTCATTATATTGCTTGGAATACAATTAAGTGAACTGCAGGACAGACAGCATGCTGTGTATACTCCCTGCTCCTTAGCAAAGTGTGGCATCAATATTTTATTTATAAAAGAAGTAAACAAATAATTAGATATCTCATCAGCATCATGCAGAAGGGTTGTGATCGCCATCCCTGGTTTATAGGAAACCTAGATGTATTATTGGCAGGACATTAATGAACATGTTGGCATGTATGCGAATGTGTACTTTCACAAATGGAAGAAATAGGCGTCTGTTTATTCACGCTGAGCTCCTAGGTCACAAGCCACGAGAACAAATCCACACCGCCAAACCAATTCTGTCTCCCTCTCTTAAAACAAATTATTTTCCTGCTTGTTACATTTTAAGCAGTATTTGGATCCAAGTCCTGGATAATCACAGTACTTAGTGTCTTGGGAGAGTGTTCTAAGCTTAAAAGGCCTTACTGATTACTGCATTATTCTAGTTCTAAAGCTCATGCAATTTCACCTATTTCAATATAGCTAAAGGAGGAAACAGCAGAAACAGCAGATCAAATACAGCAAGTAGATACACCCTCCTGCCAAGATTTTTAAAAAGACTAGAATTAGAGAAATAAGTCACACTTCCTGAAGTCGCAGTGCACATCAGTGATTAAACCAGGATTCCAACTTTTAGAATACACCACAATATCAGACATTACTGGAACAACCCCAAATTCCCACATATTTCTAAGCAGCAGTTTTTGTCGATCTCCATATCTTTTAAAAATGCATTCTCACTAAAAATGTATCTCTCATATTATCTGCCTGGCTGAATTGATCTGGCAGTGTTGGCATTCTCTATAGCAGTGCCTGGCTGACATTACTCTCCCTGGTAGGAATCAGGCTGAAGTAGCAGGGGCCAGAAGTTCCCAGTCAAGTAAGTGTCATTATACAGTTAAATAAATAATTCCAACCCTAATCTCTGACTTGAAAGAGAACAGCCAAATATCCATTAATTTTGGAAAGGCAGAGAGAGAGAAAATCAGAAATTTAAACTTTAGAGCAATGGCATATGTAGATACATATACTCATAACATTTATATGCACACAGGTATAAATGTACATATACATGCACAAACATACCGATTGCTTTATAGTGCAATAGATAGATCTTTTGTTGGCTTTATTCTTGCCTACAACTAATGTATAGATAGTTTTTGACTTATGACTGTAGTTATATTTTTAAGTCATGCCAGTTGCTAAGTGGGTTACCTGACTGATCCGACTGTACATTTTTCGTGTGGTAGCGATTACGCAAATGCTGCTGTCGTTAAATGAACCCATTGTCCACAGTGGGCGGTTTATGCCAGAAAACAGAAGCAAATGCTGGGCTCTGTTATGCAAAGGGCTTTGTGCTGTTTGGCACCTTAGGGGCTCTTGCAGCCCTAGAGTGGCACCATGCCAGAAAGCCCCTGAGTCACAGCATATTCTTTCTCTGGGCTCCGTGATATCACACACATGCGTGCACACACCCCGCACCCTCTTTCCTCAGCCTCCCTGAGCTCGTGTTATGCTGTAACACAACCCCAACTAACATGCAGCCTTCTGTGGTTCTCCCAGGGCCTCCCACCCCACAGTACTTCCACATGACTGGGACTTCCTCCACTTCTGGTTTAGTAAACTGTGCATCTGGGGTCAGATTGCTGCCGCTAAGTGATTCAGACACATGACATTGTCTGTTTATGACAGTATCTCTTAGCGACAGAGATTCCAGTTCCAGTTATAGTCATAACTCGAGGACTATCTGCATATTCTTAAGACTGATTTCTGTTCAAAAATATGACAAAGCTTTCTAAAATAAAATTACAATAAAAATAAAAATAAAGGTGTCATACGATTGAGGCATGCAAAGTAAGATTTGATGCAAGAGAAAATTGATAGGGAGCTACCAAAAACCCAAAGCCAGGCTTTATCCAAGCTGAATGGTGGAAGATTCAGGGCAATCAAAAGTGCTTAATTGGAATTCAGTATTACAAAATATAGTGATGGTTAATCTCAACAGCTTTAAAGGAATGGCAGTATGCCTCTGAATTATTGGTTGCTAGAGAATCTGAAAAGGAGCTTGCTTTTGTTCTCATGCCCAGGCACATGCTTAGGGTTACAATACAATGAACTAGATAGGCCTTTGATTCTCATCCACCATTGTTCTTGTGATTCAAATATTTTAGCAGGGAAATAAGAAAGCATTATCTGTTCTTGATGTCAAAAAACGAAGATCCTTTCCATGTAGTGAACAGGAGAAATATGGCCAGCAATATACTGATGGAAACAGTATAGTTTTGCAGCTAAGTGCTGGTAGAGATGTTCTGGTTTCATCAATTTTATGAATGAAAAAGAAATGGACATTTCCAAATAAAACTATTTTAAAAAATTAATGTAACCATGGGCATTGGAGAGAGAGAGGGAGAGAGAATTGATATTGCTTTTATTATTGAGTTAAAATTAAATTAACAACAATTACAAGGAAATACATTGATAGCAGAAGAAAAAAGTTGAATGATTTTATTTGCAGGAATGGTATAAGACACACCCAACTATTCATTTTTTATTTATAATGTGGGAATATATTTTATTATGAAACACTGGTGCACTAAACATGGCTCAAACAGAAACATTTGAAAACAATAAACAAGCACATACAAAACACTGAGAAATGATGTATTGTGCTCTCACCATTCTTAATAGTGTGTTCTATTTGTGGCATTTGAAAGCTCTGAAAAGATATCACTGAGCATATAATATCCACTAAAGTGAAGAATATATTTGTGATGACTTTGATTCCTCAATGTTCTGTAGCAATACATCTTGAGGCTATACATATAGTGGGTAGAAAAAAGTATTTTTAACATCTACTACGTTGCAGTTTTACTGGATGTCCTCTGGTATAGCAAATACCAGCATTCTCTCAGACAGTTCACTGTTTTGCATAATTCTTAGTGACTTAGATTGCATTTTAAATTTCTTAGATTCCTTCTTTTCACCATTGAAAATTTTTAATTCATCAGTCTTTTCTAATTTTAATTTTTTTATCTCCAGAATAAAGCAACAAATGTCTAAGGGGATTGAATCTGAAATTCTTAATCTTTTTCATCAGAATTTATAACGGCCTCCTTAATTTGACAGTATCACTGAAATCCGAAATTACCATTCTCTCCAAGATGAACACAAATAAAAAAAGGAATTAGTACTAAAAGTGAACATTAATAATTATGAAAATTGCAATTTTTTTTACAAAAATTGTAGAAATAAAATTGTGTACATGGGTATTTATATGTTTATATGTATATATGTAAATATGTAAATAAATAAATTAATATAAGAAGTATATGTATAAAAGATATAGTAGAATAAGGGAGAAAAAATGTATAAGTAAGAAATTCTTGACTGATGCGAAACTGTTGAAAAGGAAAAAGTGTTAAAGCTTTCTTTTTGTTTTTAAAAAATGTTAATAAAAAAATTAATAATAATAATTATGAAAATGGCAATATATAAACGGTCAATAGTTTTCAATAGCTTGCTTGATCCCCTAGAATGGGAAAAAAATGAACAGGGATCACAATTTGTGATAGAATATGTATCTGCACATAGACCATCCCAGCATCCAATTCAATACATCTCCAGTGAAAAAGATCAAATAGCTAGTGACTGAAAAAAACATCTGCCTAAATCCCAGGAGAGCTTCTGCTTGGCTATATTGGGTTATAAAGATAAATAGTCTGATGGCATATGGCAAAGTATTTTCCTGGGATTATAAGATTATATGTGGCAAGGGATGTGTAAATGAATATAAATCTAGTCTATGTCAATGTCACATGTACTCATATTTTATGCCAATTCATCCAATTGCTTTGCAAATTATTTAGAAAATACTGCCTCAAACCTCAATTTTCACTGTAAGGTTTTTAGATGTATCTTTCTGCAAAATGCATATTTTTCTACATAATCTAGTAACATAAATTGCTACTTTCTTCCATTTACTCCTTTTTTATGTGCAACCATTCTTTATCTCTTTGAGGAGCTGTTATTCTTTAAACTTTTCCTAAACTTTCTTTCTTAGACAGCTTTTCTATGTACATGCTGGATTTGCATGAATTTTCTTTCCAAAAGGAGTGCCAATAAATTCCCTGTATTGCTGCCATTTACACCATGACAGAATCTGCTCTGGTGAATCACAGCACTACAGTGTAAAATAAACCCACAAGGGATTCCTCTTGCATGATTTTGCATAGTTTATATGAGGATGAACTGCAACATCCATTCATTTTGCAATTAAAAGAAACCACCATAGAGTCAATAGCAGTAAATTATTTTCCATTCCCTTCTGTATAATTTCCTTTATACAGTAGTCAGCTGTTGCAAACTTCCTGTTAGATACAGGCTTGTTCACATTCAGAAAATGCTAAGTGAAATCATTATGATAAGGTAGTAATAAGCCTTGTCTAGGCACTCATTAGAACAGTGTTTTTCAACCTGGGGTACTTTAAAGTGGTGGACTTCAAATTCTGGGGAATTCTGGGAGTTGGACTCCACAGACTCTAAATTTTCTCATACATTCTAGTGCACGGGTGTCAAGCTCAAGTTGCCGTCACATGACATATTGCAATGTTTTTCTCCTTTGCAGAACTGAGGTGGGTGTGGCCTGCATATCTGAATTATTGCATATTTTTATTATTTGATTATGATTTCATGTTATAGAATTATTTTTTTTATAGATGTAACTGCCAAGAGTCACTTTGCAGCTGTCAAATTATGTAATAAATGAATAAAGGATGACAGGTCATAAATGAATAAAGAATGACAGGTCACAAAAATAAGAGGACATAAAGGAAGACCATAAATGACTGTAGAGATACTAGCAAGGAACTGATTTTTTTTTAGAATGAGTTGAGATTGGCAAAGGGCTTTAAGAGAAACAAAAAAAGAGGGGGGGAGGCAAGAACTGATGTTTTAGAATTATAGAATATCTATTTCAAATGGAATATCCGTTTTGGATTATATTCTCTAGAGAGGAATTAAGGAGGACAGATGTCTCTATCTGAAAGAGGACAAATGTCTCCAAGAGGAGAAAAAGGAAGATCTCAGAAACTAGAGATCAATCACTCAGGTATTAACACATGGGATTTTTTTTTACCATAGTTGATAAAGTGATCCATCTATTAAGATCCTTAAAAATAATGTGGTGGTCAATAAATCTTGTTGGGCTAACGTTCTCTAATTTTTTCAGTCAGTAACTTCCCCAGAAGTTTCTAAGAACGTTCTTGACATAAGATATCTCAGTTTCAACAAAGGACTTGACAACGTGTGCTCTGTGCTTTGAGGAGCAAGCTTATTAGTGTGGGTTGGGTAGCATGACAATCATACATCCTGCTACCTCAAAAATGATGCTCAATAAATGCCAAATGACTCTTCTTCAGATGTGCAGGTGATGCAGCATTGAATGGGATAGGTTACATCCTAGGATTTAGCAATGCTATTTAAAATAATTTTGGTTTGTTAGAAAAATGGGCTGAAAATCAGCATGCATTGTAACTGAGACAAATGTAATTTGTTTTCACTCAAGAAGAAGAAACCAAGGACACAGGTAAGAAGACAAGGTGTACATCTGGTTTGATAATAGTTATGAAAAAATATATTGGATTCAGTTAGCTAAATAAAAACTGAAAACCAGTCAGCTGTGTGATGCAGCTGCAGGAAAGGCAAATGCAGCTTTATTCCAAACCAACAAAATGTAAATCCCAAATTACAGGAAGTAATTGCTGTAATTTATTTTGCTTTAGTCAAACCCACCATGGATACTGTGTGCAGTTCTGGACACAAGTTAAAGATTCAGGAAACACAGAGCAGATTCAGAGAAGGACAAGATAAGCAAATTCAGAGGAGGCGGCTAGAAATTAAGAAGTCCTATGAAGGAATTTAGAAGCAGATCGATCTTAGTCTATGATAGCCATTCTTGAAGCTGATGAAATGAACTGTAGATCACAAAAGTTTATATATTTTTAATAATATTTGTTAGTTGGGAAAGATCCAGTTAAATGCATGAATTTAGCTTGGAGAAAAGATGATTGAAAAGATATGATAACACTGTTCAAATCCTGGGAAAAGTAGCACATAAAAGATAAAAAACTGTTTTTGAATATCTAAGATATGGGAGGAAAGATTGGGGAGGATCCTACCAATAAGAATAGTTTGATAGTAGAAGCAATAATTGGGCAAATTTGTCGGCTCCCTTTCATTTCTCTGGGATGCTTTAATTTGTGTTTCTGTACCTGAACAGGGGATTGGACTTGATGGCCTAAGCAGTCTCTTCCAATTCTGTCAGTCTATAATATTATTTTGCCTTTAAAATACCTTTTCTATTTTTCCCTGCCAAGGGCAAGATAGCTCTTCAGAAGCTCTATGAGTAAAGCAGAAGCCTCCATCAGGTCACAAGTATAAGTCTGCTTCTACTCCCCCTTAATACTTCTTCCTATAAAGTTCAAATGGAAATCTCCCTGGAAATGTTCCTTTCAGCTATTTTAATACTATGATATTTGAAACATTCACATTTGATCCACAATCAGCATTAAGAGCAAATGTAATCTAAATTTTTTGCAGCAATTATAATCTTAGGAAACAACCACTGTTGAACAACCACTTCTCCCCCATCAATAATGCTCTTTATATTGTAAAAACTAATTCTGCTGCAGCTATGCACGCATATGGCATTAAGATAGGGGTGAAATGCTACCAGTTCACACTGGTTCAGGTGAACAGGTAGTAATAAAATCTACCAGTTCAAGTGAACCGGTAGTTTAAAAAAAACTACCTGTTCGTCTGAACCAGTATTTCCAACGATCAGCTGTGCCGCGCGATTTATATTCGCTAGAAAGCAGGAAATCCTGCTTTCTAGCGAATATAAATCGTGCGGCACAGCTGCTCCCATCCTCGCTGTTCTATTTACCTTCTTAAGGCTCCTTTTTCTGCACGAAGCGCTTGTTTGGCACACACTGTGCATGTGCACATTTGACACGCACCGCGCATGCGCGGGCAGTGAAGCAATGGCAACCCACAGAGGATTTCACCAGTGCACTAAGATACGGTGGTGATGAAGGAGTAGGTGTACATGGCCAGTTCTCTGTATCAGGTTGAGCTTCTCACTGAATTGTAAAGTTTACAGGAGAATCACAAGGATACTGGAAGAACATGGGTACAAGCAACTCCAGTATCTGAAACCCTGCCTTCTTAGGATTTCTACTTTCAAAGAAATTTGTGAGTGTACTTACAAACTCTTGCCTAGTAGGGCAGAGGCATCAAGACCCCAATGAAATCAGGTCAAACACTTTGCGCATTCAATGTCCATCTTACACATTTAGCTCTTGATTATAAAGGTACTGTCTTCAGAATTGTAAACACAGCAAATGTTGTAAAACTCCCAAATTAATGCTAGAGTGGCTTGCATTTTTATTTCAGTTCTTTAAAGGAAAAGCTGACTACATTTTTTCACAACTGACTATTGAAGATTAAAAATTCACCTTGAATATGAATATCTTCCGCATCTGGCGCTCTTTGTTCAACTGACATTATCCCACAACCGTGTTAAAACAACTCAGCTAAAGTAAACTCAAATTAAAAAGCTGCGCAGTCTTCTTTCCAGTTATTACCGCAGCCATATTGCTGGCATCCTTGCCATTTACTTAATGCCAGACAATCTGGATAGAACCCTATTGGGTTACTTGCCCTACTTGTTTTTTAAACACTCCTAATTTAGATATTAATATTTAACATCAACATTACTGCTCTGACTTCCTGCAGAGGAGCTTTTAGCCCATATGTATTCAATAAAGTGAAAAGGGAGTTCTCCTGAGAATGCAAAAGCAGTTTAAGATAAGAGTCCTCACTACTCAGCGCAGCTGCAGGTGCTCATCACAAAACACTAAATTCAAGACCTGAACATCATTCATACTGAACTTCTAGCATTAGGATAAAGTAATTAAATTATAAAGGTGCCCAACCAATGAATTTCCATGCAAAATACAAGTATCTATTATACCTTACTATAAGAGCCTTGATGGTGCAGTGGTTAAAGTGCAGTGTTGGACAAACTCTGCCCACAGCCTGGAGTTTGATCCTGATGGGGCTTAAGGTTGACTCAGCCTTCCATCCCTCCAAGGTCGGGAAAACGAGGACCCAGATTACTGAGGCAATAAGCAAATTATGCTTCTACCTTGTAAAATGCCCAGAGAGTGCTGTAAAGCACTATGGGGCGGTGTATAAGTCTAAATATATGTCACCACTGAGCCACAGTGGCACAGTGGTTAGAATGCAGTATTGCAGGCTACTTCTCCTGACTGCTGGCTGACTTGCTGGCTGACTGCAGATCAAATCTCACCAAGCTCAGGATTGACTCAGCCTTCCATCCTTCTGAGGTGGGTAAAATGAGGACCCAGATTGTTGGGGGCAATATTTTGACTCTGTAAACAGCTTAGAGAGGGCTGTAAAAGCACTGTGAAGCGGTATATAAGTCTAAGTTCTATTGCTAAATGCTATTGCTATTGCTACTATGCAGATAAATGTGTTCTATAGTATAGAAGGTTTTTAATCTAGGACTATGGAAGGGGAGTAAGAGGGGAAATAATTAATCTATACTGAAAATAAAATAAAATCTTTACAAGCTAAGAAAAATGCTGGTTTAGAAATTTGCTTGTTTGTAGAGTTTGAGCATAAGATCTTATAAACTGAAATAACATAGTCAAGGATAAGATGTGCGCATGATTGAGCTGTCCTTGTTGCTTCCTTGTTATGTTATTGCATAAAAAAAGGTCCTTGACTCAGTATGGAACAGATAAGGCTACGATGGGCCTCACTTCAGAAGCAATTTTCTGGTTTCTTTGAAGGGACGGGGGCTGAAGAGGGATTTTTCAGAAATGAAAATCAGCTATTTAATCTAAATTATCATCCACCAATATTCTCTAATATAAACTGTTACCCCTTCCAGCACAACCTTATATTCAGACATGAAAGGACCCAAACTATAACAAAGTTCAAATATAAAAGTGGGGAAATGCTATTTCCCCATTTACTCTGTATGATCTCTCCCTCTTTTTTTTCCCCTCTGTTATACACAAACATACATACACACAAATAGATAAATTTAATGTAATTACTGAAAGCTGACTTTTAACTTCCTGGAAATTTTTTCCCTTGTTGACTGGAGAGAGGGGATGCTGGTAGTGTGTCCTGATTATTAAATTATGATTTCCATTATTTTGTAATATCGGCTGCCCTCACTTTCTGAGGGGGATTTCTTAAGAGAACTTCTCACTTGATGGTTAAGACTTATTTGAAATGTAAGAAGCAAGGGAGTCTGCAGATGTAGAAGAGAAGGTCAAAAAAACCAGAATATTTATTTGATTCAATTTAGTCATTGTCCAATCTCAATGAACTTTGGGTGGCTCACAATTTAATAAATAATAATAAGTCTCTCTTTTGATGAAAGGTTCCAAGGCACAGCTGCAATACAACTTCTTCTGAATTTACCAGTGCAATTTTTTTCCATATTACCTACCCATCATTAATGTTTATTATTATAAAAGGAATTGTTAATGGTATTATAACTGTATACAGCAGCCTTCCTAAATGAAATATGTAGGAACTAACTTCCATAATTTCAAAACAGCATATACTGCACATAATTTTATTAAATGGTATATCAAGATCTCACATAATTTTCAATGGAATTTCACTGAAACAGCTGTAAATATTAATGCTGTTTTCTCTTCTATCCTGAAGTCTCAAGTATTGTTTCAGTGAAGTTCAATTAACATTACAGGCCTGGAGAAAACTGGCCCCTACAACTGACTGGAGAAGAAACATATACAAAAGAGGAATGGTAAAAAGACTTCACACCTGGTGTAGTAAGTCATTTTAGCTGTTTTATTGATTAGATTTTTAGATTCCCATCATCATGTGACTCTCAAACTCTAAAAAATAAATTATTCATAAGGCAATATTGTAATTATAATATATTGATTATAAAAAGAATACCCATATTTATCTTAAAACCAGAGCATATAAATAATTGCAAATGTACTATTCCAATTACTTAAAAAGGACTTCCAGAATAGCTCTGCTTTAACCTGCTCCTGGGAACTTCCAGTGTTGGGGCAAACCTTCTCTCCAATAGAATATGATTCTGTAATATGGAGACATTATAGAAAAGCATCTCCTCCTAATCTTAGGCCTTCTAATCTCTCAGTGGTGGGTGACTCCTACATGGAATTCATTCAATGATTAGTTAGTGACCATTTTCCAGATGGAAAAAAAAATAGTTTGGAACTATTAAACATATCCAAAGTATGCCTCCTAATTCTTCACTGAAATTCTTAGCTCAGAAATGCATGCAGTCATTACTATCGCAAAGCTGACAAGGACCACAAACAACACTAAGCTGTCACTACTACAACAAGCAGTGGAAGGCCTCTGATACTTCAAGGTACATGGGGCACAACCGAAACATCTGGAAACTGCAAGCAGTACAAGTTATCTTTCAGCCTAAGCTCAATTAGTTCAACTGCCTGCTTTGTGCAGCTACCCAAATTAAAGCATCATCTGCTCAAACATTCTCAGTGAAGGAGAACTCAATATCTTTTTCTGCAACTGGTTCCACTGTTAAACTGTTCTATTAAGAAGTCATTCTTAACATTCAGCTGGAATCTGCCTTCCCTCAAATTAAATCCACTGTTCTGTGTCCTGCCTCAGAGATAAGGACAGATGTTGGCCGCCTTTTGTGCGTTGTCCTTTCAGATAGTTGAAAAGTACTGTTTGATGGGCATCTTATGAGTTAAGCAGGTGGCACCCAAACTGATACATCAAATAAATAAATACATCAAATAAACATCCCAATATTATATCATACCAAATCACTTTCTCTTTCTTCTGGGAGCAATTTACAATAATCATTAACAAGCAAGTAACATCTCTGGTCAACCTCTGTTGCAGGAAACTATCTGAGATTGCATAATGATTATGATTACATTACAGGTACTTCTCCAAAACGCTTAGTCTCTTAGTAAATCCCAAACCCTTGCAAAAGGAAGAGAATACACTTACACGTTAGCAACAGGGGAAAAGCATGTGGGAGTGGAAAGATTCTAGAGGAGCACAGCCATCGCTTATGACGTATTTTACTTATTACTGGAGGATGGCAATTCGGCAGTAAAATACAATGTTGTCACTTTCAATATGTGCTAAAGGTGATTTAAAAGAGCTGGCTGGGAACAACTTACAGTGTTATCTGATTACAATACACCAGGTAAATCAAATTAATGGGAATGGGGGCTATATCATCTCTTCTGACAGCCCCAGATCAATTCTCCATGATGACTAGTTCAGGCAGAATTCGGAGGATCCTTCCCATCTTCTTAAGGGTTTCATTCCAGAGTATCCAACTTTGAGAAAAAGGATTAAATTGTTGAGCTAAGAACAAGAAAAATCCTGGCTTTCCTGCTTAGGAAGGAGCAAGAGAATATATGATAGCATCCAAGAAGAAAAAGAGTTCTGCTAATTTTGTGGTGAGAGAAATTTCCCTCCATCTTCTATCTTTGTCACTAGAAATTAAGAATGTTCACAGCAAAATAGTCACAGTTACAGATACCTAATTAGAGTACTGGAAAAGACAATAAAAAGGTGTATCTCAGTCTTGTGTACACACACACACATACACACACACACCAGTGGTGGCATTCAATTTTTTTTTTATTAACAAGTTTTATAAGAAGTACAAACATTTTAT
>JANHZT010005171.1:89816-102023 GCA_032468215.1 Stegonotus admiraltiensis
AGCAACAGAGTGGTCAATGCCTGGAATGCACTACCTGACTCTGTGGTTTCATCCCAAAACCCCCAAAACTTTAACCTAAAACTGTCTACTGTTGACCTCACCTGATTCCTAAGAGGTCTGTAAGGGGCGTGCATATGAGCACCAGTGTGCCTACCATCCCTGTCCTAATGTTTCTTCATTTATCTATTTTATGTATCCAATCCATGCTTATACTTATTACCAAATACATTCTTGACAAAAATAAATAAATAAATAAAATAAAATTTTGAGCAACTTTCTTATGATGGTCTTAATAGGCAAACAGAATCATTGTGGACAGGGTAGTCCCTAATGTAACCCAGAACACTAACCAGCACTTTAACTTGCTCTTAGAAAGATTGCTTTTTCTCATTTTGGAGCCAATACAGAAGTAATGCATCGCTTCCATGGTTCTGAAGGTCCCTCAAGGCCTGGTTATGCCAGCAGGCCTGGAGATCTCAGGAGATGGTTGAACTAATGAAGTGGCTCCACTACTATTAATGTCCCCGTCTATTATTCTGATTTTAACCGTTTTTATGGTTTTTAAATGTTTTTAATATTGGTTAATGATAATGATTTTAGATACTTACTGTTTTAGTTTTGTTATGCGCTGCCAGAGTCTCTTGCTTGTGAGATGGGCAGCTATAAAATAAATAAACTACAAAATAGGCATTATCCTGACTTTCATTATATTCTGTATCAGTTGTAACTTCTGAATCATCTTTAGAGGCAGCTGCACATAATGCCCATGGCAATATGCAAGATTCACAGTGATAAGGGCAACAATGACAAAGCTTTCTAGTTCCATATAACTGTGGCACCAGTCAACACTGAGGAAAGGTTTCCCAGCCACAACTTCCACCTTTTGTTCTAAGAAGAGCTATGAAAAAATAGAACCTCCAAGTCTTTTTCTCTTTGTAGAACCAATGCTGCTGATGAAGTTTCTTGAACGCTAGGATGATTACATATAAGTAGTACTAGAATTGTTTTCAAATCTTCCATAGCTCCTTTAGTTTGGCATGGGATTACAATGCAAAATATCATTTGCATATTAAGGATACCTCACCTAAACCAATGGATACTTTACCTGGTGACTTCAGGTAGACATTAAAAAGCTTAAGAGAAAAAAAATCAAACCCTGTGGCAGTCCCCCATACGGTCTACATGAAGGTCATCCACCAAAGTGACCAATGTTATGGGTAGTAGATCTCTTCCATTCTTCTACAAAAGGTCCAGGTCACCTTTGACGAAGTCACTGAATACGAATTTGATGAATCAATAACAATAACAAGTTAATACATTTCACTGCATGCATTGCCATTGTATAGGTCCAAACCTTAGCACAACTTAGTCATGTTCACTTTTGTTGGTGTTTTACCGTTGTATCTCTAGATTTATTTTCAACCACTTCATTTCCCACAGCTCTTCTAAGAATCAGGGAATCCCCAACAAATGGAAATTGGAAAACTCATCTCCCATTCCAGTTGCCCTCTTTAGCAATAGTCAACCAGATACAAAACAGAGCTTCATGCCAAATGGATGAAGAATGCCCAAGAGGCTCTTAGAAACACATTGGATCAGACATTTGTGGTGGGTCACCTGAATAAGTCATTTGTCTCATAGAGGTACAAGGTTTTGACAGAAAGTGAACTCTAACCAAAGTGAAAATTAGATGATAATCTCCATATTGAGATTATGTCTCAACTGCTTCAAACTAAACACAACAACGATGGCCAAATCTGTCTTGGTATACTCTCCCCAATATGCAAGAAGATTGTTTAACAGCTATTTATTAGAGTACTCTGATAAATTGGTCTCTCTCCCTCCTTTCCTCCCTCCCTCCGTCCCTCTATGAAAGTAGAGAGAGAGAATCTCTGCTCGTCCTGGTTTCTAAAATAAAGCCTTTTTACATTCTTTTTGAAGGTTATGACAAATTATTAGCAATATATTTGAAAAAGGCCAATTTAAAACACAAGAAACCCCATGTTACTTAGCTAATGCAACAGTACCACAAAACACATATTGCAAGCATTGCAAAGTCAATGCTACTTGGCCCTCGGCAGTTAATATTAACTTTATCCATACGGATTCTCTACATAAAATAACAGGTAGCAGAGTCATTCTGCTCACGTGGAAAGCTGCATGATGATATGCCACATTAGGTGACAAAAGTGAACTCATTACCATCCTTTCCCTTACATCATGGAATAATGCTGCTTTTTCATGTCTAAGTGAAATTTAATGTAGATGGTGGTCTGAAAATCAGGATGAAAAAGATAGTCACAAAAGTATCTGTTATGAAAAGGAATGGGACCTGAGGGGACAATTGGGGATTGTAGAGGCAATTTAGTAGAGCCATGCAGTTATTTTATAATTATCCCCCATGCAGAGCAAAAACAAATGGTGCAGTAGAATTTGTTAGGACTAATCCAACTTTTTGCGGATGACCATTTTAAGTGTGAAAAGAAAAATGGAAGAGCAATATATGTTCACAGAACGCCTTTCATTGTTGTCAATTTTGTTTATTTTCTCTGCCCCTCTGAGCAGCTTCTCTGGTGATTTTAAAATGAACTTCTTATTAACTATGAGAACAAGCCCATCTGGGATCCTATAATTGATGTCATGATATAATTCCAAACAGGCAATCTAATTGTGCACTGAATTGCGGGGAGGGGGGGGTTGGACCTAAATGACTCCTCCTACCATAGTGTAGGAGGATACTGTATATCTGCACTGTGCCTTCATATTTTTCAAGTTCTCTAAATTATAACCAAAATGAAAAGCTTATTTTTCCAAGGACATATTGTGTGTGAAAAGTGTTCATTCTCTAATCCTAGAAGCTAGGAGCAAATGAATAAAATGTTTTATTCTTTGTTGTAACTTATTCTTTTAACTAACTTACCCTTTCTTTTTTCTTTGTTTTTTTTAAATTAGAAGTATACATCAAAAAGGAAAGGAAAAAAAATATATCCTATATCCTAAGTAGAAATCTATTCTACTATCCTAAGTAGAAATACTTATCAATAGTCATTCATTTACCAATGAATTAAGTACCATAGTATAACTAATGCAATATATTGTTTATAAAATACCATAAAATCTCTATCATGATGTATCTTTTCGCAGCAGAAAACATTTCCTTTTACAAAACATCTAAATTACACATTTTCCACAACAATTCTTTGACATCTGGAATAATATCACTTTTCCAATTTTTAATGTAATTCTTTCAGTCCTGTGCTCGATATCCACAATAATTGCTAGTAAACAATAAAATTTCAAAGCTTTGTTATACAATTCAAATTAATTTACATTTAGATTCTATTGTATATCCAGGATATTCCATTCATTTTTTTTTCTCATGTGGGTACTAGACAAATCTGCCTTTAAAAAAGGATCGGCAAATTACACAGTAAATTCAAAATGCGTTTTCCATCATTTTTAAGAAATTCAGTCTGCTGTTTTAAAATATGGCAATAAAATGCTGCCTGCTGGAGCAGCTGTGATCTGGAATTCTCAGGATATTAGCATATGTCACTATGTTCATAACTCACATCCATTCATGAAGTTTTCCTCCAGAGTGTTTAGATCATAATATCAGGGGGTTAATAAAATAGTTTTCTAGTCTTCGCTCTTCTTTATCTGATAACTATTCAAATTGTAATTGCCTATAATGTGTACCCTATATGACATTATTACTTATGCTACAGGCAGTCTCTCAGGTCATCAATCACCCCAGCTGCTAGAAAAGACCTTGTTCTGCCCTACCAATGCAATCATCACAGCCAAATTAAAACAACTGCCTCCACTTGTCTCCTCACAACCCCCTGGGCTTTTTCTTTTCCCTTTTTTATGGTTGGAGGTTTGTCCTGCCCCACATTCCCAAGCAACATCAGTTCAGTTTCAAAGCATATATTCCCAAGTAACAAGTTGCAATTCATTTTTTTCCCTGCAACAAAAATCTCTATATGCATTTCTTAGAAAATTTTAGGGCTGCATTCTAGCTCTCATTTTACATGATTAAATACCTTGCTTTCTTTTCCAATTAATCAATTAATCCACAAATTAAAATAAGTATGACAGGAATGCAATACATGTGCTATTTTCAGAATGGTTAATGAAGGTAATACTTCTGTTTGCCTGACACTAACAGTGCATAATGTTTGGGAAATAATCCTAAACATCCTGGTTGCAATCGAGGGAAAGTAAATTCTACTTAGATCCCACAAAATAGAAATGTTTTATAGCCTTTTTTTTACTGCACTATTAGATTTCTCCCATGCAAAGACATTGAATTGTCTCTCATTCAAACATACAGAGATTTCTCTTGATTTCCTATTAGTTTTATTTAACCTAAGTGACACACACAGATTGGTTGCAGCCATGCTATAAGCAAATCATGCATAAGGATCAGTGTAATCAATCAGCGGCATTCATCAGAAAAGAGCTTTGGATAAATGCACATGAATGAATTCAGTGGGTTAAAGCATTTGTAGCTCAACTTACCAAGACCCATTCAGCTTGCTACAGAATAGAAAGGCACAGAATTGCTTTCAAAACCTATTAAGGTTTTCAATTTCAAGCACCTTAAAGCCACTTCAGATTTGATCTTTTCAGAGACAAAACAACCAAACATGTATCCATAGTGCTTCCTTCCTATGACAAAGAACATGGGGAAAATAAATCTCAGCATATTAAAACACCCCTCTTACTACCAGAGCAAGATCAAGCATAAAAAGTGGATGAAGGAAGCACACCAAGTACTGACCAAGTGACAACAGCAGCAAAATAACTGAGCAAGAGGAGAAGTTCATAGATGAGGTCCCAGATAGCAAAGTTGGGGCTTCCCTGCCTAACAGACAGGATGCTATTGAATCCTGAGAAGATGCGATTTAAATCAGGTCAAATCAAAATAAGCTGACTTTTACTGTATGAGGAGTGAAGAAAAACAATAGAACTAGAGATTAACACCATTACGTCATCTTTTGATTTTTTTTTCTATTTTATAAGTGTGTTCAGAAACATCTCTGAGGGAGATGGGCAGTTTAAAAATAGGAAATATAAATATAAATAAATAACATATACAATAATATTTACAACTATTTATCTGTGTCTGGGGAAATAAGTGGTGCTGTGGATATCCTATCCCAGTTTCTCTTGGCTGTGAGAATGTAGGTGGGAAACCACAGATCACAGCTTAACCCTTGCAAGACTGAGTGGCTTTAGATTTTGGGGCCCTCTGTGTTAGAACTTATACAATCTCTGGTGCCTGATGGGTTGCACTGCTACCAATAAAACCTGTATGCAATGGGGGGGGAGGGTCCTTTTGGATTCACAACTCCTGCTCAAGAAGCAGTTGGCAGCCGTAGCTTAGAGAGCGCTATGTACAACTTCATTTTATATGGATCAAGGAACCCTACTTATGCTCCAAGTTGGATTACTGCAATGCACTCAGCGTTAAAGAGCATCTGGAAACAAACTAGTGCAAAATGCAGTGGCCTGAACAATTATGTATGTTTCTGGTATTTCTGCTGTGTAAGCTGCATTGCTTACAAATTTGTTGGGTGCAATCCAAGGTGTTGGTGTTAACTTTTAAAGCCCTACATAGCATGGGACTGAGTTATGTGAGGCACTGATTTATCCACCTCTCCCACCAGATCCATCAAAATGGGCACATTGTGGGTGCTGTCATTTAGGGAGCTATCTCAGATGGGGCTGAGGAGGCAGGCCTTTTCTGCTGTGGCACCTGCATTGTGGAATCTCCTCCCCCCAAGGAGAGGATGGTCTCATTGCATCTGAGCTTCCAAAGGACCCTTAAGATCTGGCTACGCCAGCAGGCCTGTGGACTTAAAGGGACGCATGAACTAGTGAGTCAGCTCCATTACTATTAACATCTCTTCATCTATTATTCTTGTATTAGCTGTGTTTACAGTTTCTAATGTTTTGATCATTGTTAACATTGATGATTTCAGATATTGTTTTAGTTTTGATGTACATTGCCCAGAGTCACTTGCCTATGAGATGGAGAGATTTGTAAATTAGATCAATAAAGAAACAAATAAGTAAATATCCCAAGGCTTTGCAATCTAATCATGTTAATACTGTTGAACAGTTAAGTTCAATTTCCTAATTCTTAAGAAGAACTGATGTAAGACACAGAAACATTTGTTACACAAATATCTACAGTATTCTATATGCATTATATATGGTCCAAACCACCCATCTTACTGAAATTCCAAAAATAAATCTGTCTTATTTCAACGTGCCTTGATTCCAGTTGATTGACTGCAGGTGGGTATCTACATTAGTGTTTTGAGCTTTGTTTTAATATTTGTTTTAATAATATTTTATTAAAAATTGTTCTGAACATGTATACCCCCCAGAATCCTTTAGAACTGAGCAGATTGTAAGGGGGGAGGATAAAGAGATGAAAACTAGCTAAGAACAAAATGATTTCCACTTTTTCAGCGTCCTTCCATCATTAGTAAGGATACACTGAAGTAAAATATTTGATCTGTGCGGAACAAGACCTTACCACTCAGTGCATCTGAATTCAGAAATATGAATACTGATGAACAATCTCAAAGAATGCTACTGCTGGTTCTCAGGTCAGGAAAGACAATGGCTGAAAAAGAACTTTTTTGCCTCTCATTATTTAGGACGAACAATTTATCTGCTTAGCAAACATAAAGTGTTGCCATTTTTTTCAAGCTCCTTCTTCTGAACAGAAGGCTTAACATTCCCAGACAGATCTTCTTCAAAATGAGATTACTTTTCTATTGCCATTTATATTAGCAGAGAGTTGGTTATTAGCCTGATATTTTATCTCTGCCACTATGAGAAATATTGCTGCCATAAACCTTGCAGCCCTTAGTAAAAGCTGATCTACTTCGTGAAAGCTAATAAAGTGGGGAACAATGAAGGCAATTGGTGATGAATACTTAAGTACCAAACAAGGCAGCTGTCCACACACACACACACACACACACACACACTATCTTTCTTTTGATTTTGAGAACAGCTAGAAAGGGAGTTGAAGAGCAAGGTTCATGTACAATCTATATTATATATTGTAGAGCCCAAGCCATTATGGCAGGGAAACTCTCTACAAGGCCTCTTTAGCTTTTATTCTTTGTTCCCTTTATAAATTCACAACTGTGATTAACTCACTTTTTCAACAAGCCAGTCTTTTTTCTTCATGCTTACCAAACAAAAGGTTTCAGCCTGGGCCACAGCTGTACATCCACCCTGCTTGCCATAGGCAACTTTCCAATGAGAAAGAATAGCTCTGCCAGCAAATGGGTCTCCAGAGCTCCATGGCTGCCACATAAACTCAAGATCCACACAGTAAGTTGTGCTAGGTATTCCAGCCAGGGCACAGATAACTGACACATGGAAGCAGCTTCTTCTTGAATTAAGTTGTCAAGTAAACTGTGCTATAATGGTAGCCAAGGGACAGTTTATTACAAATTATCTACAGTAACACTTCCCATCAGTGTGATATGGGAACATTGAAATGTTCATTAGAGAAGAGATGTATAGAGTAGAGAGAATGGGAAAGTTATGAATGTACAGGGCATGTTAACAATGAAAGAATGGTGAAACTATTTGATAATAGACAATTCTTCATCTCTGGGTATTATTTACTAGAAATCAAGCAAGATTTTTTTTTCCAGGCTGGAATTTTGTTCACTGGCTCCCCACAGATAATAAAGGTACACTAACATATTTCATCCCCAAAATATTTTATCCTCCATCCCATAGTCACTAATAGTTACTTACTTCCATTACAGGTAGTTCTTTATACACTGTTCTGTAAAGAAATCTGTGTAGCCTTAAGTCGCCAAGTGTTTCTTAACTTGGAAACACTTGGTCTGGAACATAGACCAATAAAAATTCTCCTTCCCACTAGAGAGGACAAATCACCTCTTTGCATATACCTTTATTCTTCACTGCAATCTAACCACGCTAGGTCTGAGAATCTTTCACGGAAGTAAAGGTAAAGGTTACCCTTGCACATATATGCTAGTCGTTCCTGACTCTAGGGGGTGGTGCTCATCTCTGATTCAAAGCTGAAGAGCTAGTGCTGTCCGAAGACGTCTCTGTGGTCATGTGGCCAGCATGACTAAACGCCAAAGGCACACAGAACGCTGTTACCTTCCCACCAAAGGTGGCCCCTATTTTTCTACTTGCATTTTTACATGCTTTTGAACTGCGAGGTTGGCAGAAGCTGGGACAAGTAACAGGAGCTCACCCCGTTATGTGGCACTAGGGATTCGAACCGCTGAACTGCCAACCTTTCGATTGACTAGCTCAGCATCTTAGCCACTTAGCCACCGCATCCCTCTCCACTGAAGTACAAGCAGTTAAATGTTCCATTATCAGTTAAACCAATTTTTTTGAAAGGAGGGAAGTGCCATTGTGTCCATATCCTTGGGCAGCAAAATGTTATACTGAAGATCACTGATAGAGATGCTTTCAGCCTTCTCCATGGGGCTGGTATTGTTATAAAATTTTCTCTTCACATTAGGAAAATCCTTCTTTCTCCCACACCATGCTGGCCAGCCCAAATGGAAAGAGTTCCTTTCAAGTGTCAGTAAGAAAAACAGTAATTTGGACAAAGCATTTTAAAATTTAGGATAGTAATTCTGATCCTGAACTTGAAAAGGTTTCTGATCCTTTTCAAGTTCAGTAAATGGTCACTCTTAATTTTTGTTTTTAATATATTAAAGGAAACTCACTTCTGGATGATATACATTTATTTAAAGAATGTGTATGGCCACTTATCTCACACAATAATCATAGGCAGCTCACAGCAATCAATAAAAATGACAGCATACAAATACACCAAACCCAGGCTTGAATTATCCTATTTTGGATACATTATACAAAGATCTAGCTCTAATTCTGGGAAAAGTTGAAGGGAAGAGAAGAAGAGAACAATAAGCAGCAAGGGGGTGGATTCAGCAACAGTGGTGATGAATGCACTAGTGGAAGATCTGAAAGACAGATTGTATCTATATGGTTGCTAAGAATCAACAGAGACTTGATGGAACGTAATCAATCAAACCATACCCAAGTGATTCATACTTCTTTGAGCATGCCATAGTTCTAAAATTCATCATTCATTGCACACAAACTTCATCCCTGAACTCAATAAAAATAAAAATGGAAATGAGTGGAATTAAAAACACAATTGATAGAAATGGCCCAAAGGTGCTTTTTCAAAAGGCCACCGGAATTTCTTTCTTTGTTTTTGCTGGAAGATGTTTAGCTTCTCATCCAAGAAGCTTCTTCATGACCTGGATGACTGAGAATTTCCATAGACAATTGATAGAAATATATGAAGAGAAAAATATAGAAAGAACATTTCAGTTGGCATAAATCAACTAAAAATTAATTAATCCTAGAGTCAAGTTTCTAAACAACTACAACTGCTTTACCGAGCTTAAGCAACTCTGAAATCTACAATTGTATCTACAATTGTAGCCACAGACCTAAATTGAACAATAAACAAGCTTAAGAGAGAAGCCTAGATAACAAGCAGCAGTAGAATCAAATGCTGCAATATAAATTTGTATTTATTTTAACTGAGATCAAGTTTTAAAAACATGTTGCAGAATTAATTAACAGTTCTGTGTGTGGACCATGTTAACAATAATCAAAAAAAATACTGCAGCTGAACAATTTTTCTTTCTCCTTTTTTTTGGCCCAGTTACACTGGATATGTTTGATTATGATATATTATGTGGAACACAAGCATTATATCAATATATTCCACAACTAAAGAATAAAATACAGAAATAATACAGTATATGCATGTTTTGCTGTGTAATCCCAAATCAAATTTCTCAGATATATCCATGTGCCTCTTTTTTTTAAATTGCTCAAAAAGCTCTGATGTGATAGTTCTTGATGTAATAATGACGATATCACACTTTTCCTTCAGATAGCAAAACTGTCTTCCCTGCTTCAACCTTCATAAGTGTTGAGACTACAATAGTCAGAATTCCCACTGAGTAAAGAATTCTAGGAGCAATAAGTCTTTGGAGAAGACTGTCCTAAAACAGAGTTTCGCAGAGTGTCCGGCTGGGGAATTCTGGGAGTAGAAGTGCACGTGTCTTGAAGTTGCCAAGTTGAGAAACCTGTCCTAGAGTATAAAGCATTCCTGCAGAACTGTGTGAACTTTTGCAATGTTAAAAGAGACTAATAGCATACAACTATATTTTACACTCCTGTCCTAGTAAGTAGCTTTATAGTTACAGAAATAGCTACTATTCATAACTGGCTTCATACTGATTGACCTAATTTAAGAGATCAAAATATGAAGAAGAATCAAAAGAATACAGTACTATTAGTGTAATCCAATTTCACAGAAGTTCATATTTCTTTCTATTAGCTTCAGCATTTTAAATTAAGAATTTTAATTATAATAGTAAAATCTAATACAAATTAAAATGAAAGAGAATAAAAAAGAATAGATAGAAAAAGGGAAAAAAGAAAAAAATCATAGAAATTTATTTATTTATTTATTTATTTATTTATTTATTTATTATTTAAATTTGTATACCGCCCTTCTCCCAGGGGGACTCAGGGCGGTGAACAGCCAGATAAATACACAATACAAAAATTAAAACCGTATTAAAAATATTAAATAGGTTGGCCCAAAATTTAAGACCTCACAAAACAGATTTAAAACCCCAAAATTAAAAACACTGACTTCCAATCTTCATTACAATGGATAAAAAAATTCAGTGACTCACCTTCTATTGCCAGCCTATATTCCCTCCTTTATCTATAGACAAATCTATAAAACAACATCTTTCCAGTACTGGTGTGAGGAGAAATTCCAAAAAGGGCTGCCAGTAATAACAACATATCTTGTTTTAATCTTGATCAAATAAACCAATTTTATATTCCTTCCTTTTATTTCTAACAGACTTAATCTTTAGTTAATTCAAACATTGCCATAGGATTTGATTCATCTTCCTTTCTTCTCATCCTGAGGGAATAAATTAGGCATTCTGACTGCTTCAGTGCTATTGGCTACTGCTGAGATGCTGCTGTGATCATGTGATCTTCATTTTCAACATTTCATAACAATTTCCCATTGAATCTCACAATTCCTTGCTGCTTCCCCATCCAGAAGCAACCATTTACCTGCTTCTTGAAAAGGGAAGGGAATGTCTAATGGTCAGAAGTCACTCATGCTCCCACTGCTTTTTTTCCAAGAGTCTACTGGACTTTCTGTTTTTTCTTTGAAGATGTTTTACTTCCCCTCCAAGAAACTTCTTCAGCTCTGACTGGATGGTGGGAAAGGGAAGGATTTATACTCCTTGCAGACAGCTGGTCATTTGCATTTTTAGTGGGTCATTAAGGCCATCTGGAGGTTTATCTGTGTCATCAGGACCACCTGAGTGGTGAAAATGGGTGTTGAGCCTTCTTGGAACTGTTGAAATGACTGTGTTATAGATTGGAGATAGATGAACGCTGTATCCCTCCCCTTCTGTTGAGGGAGGGCCGTTCAATTTTGACATAATGCCTCCTTTAACCACTCTTTCAAACCAGCAATCCTCTTTGTCCAATTTTGATCCATATAATTTTGGTCCAAAGTCCATTATCTATCTCCAATCTACAACACAGTCCTTTCAAGAGTTCCAAGAAAGCTCCACACCAATTTGCACCACTCGGGTGACTCTGATGACAGATAAACCTCCAGCTGACCATAACAACCCTCTAAAAGAATGCAGCTGTCTGCAAGGAGTATAAATCCTTTCATTCCCCACCATCCAGTCAGAGCTGAAGAAGCTTCTTGGATGAAAAGTGAAATGTATTCAAAGAAAAAACAGAAAGTCCAGTTGCCTCTTGAAAAAAAAAGCACCTTTGGGATAATCTTTGTGCTGTGAGGGTCATTGTTAGCAACAATAGGCCCAGTAAAAGAATTAGCATCCTCCACCTATCCCCATACAGACTCCAATCCTCATTATACTTGTACAGTTTTATATTACTTTATATTATATACTATATAATATAATACAGTAATAATATAGTAATAATTAATACTACGAGTTCAATTCTCACCAGGCTCAAGGTTGACTCAGCCTTCCATACGTTCTAAGGTAGGTAAAATGAGGACCCGGTTTGTGGGGGCAATAAGCTGACTTTGTATAAAATATACAAAAATATGAA
>JANHZT010005172.1:1860-12533 GCA_032468215.1 Stegonotus admiraltiensis
TTTCTCTTTCTCTTTCTCTTTCTCTTTCTCTGTCTCTTTCTCTTTCTCTTTCTCTTTCTCTTTCTCTTTCTCTTTTCCTTTCCTTTCCTTTCCTTTCCTTTCCTTTCCTTTCCTTTCCTTTCCTTTCCTTTCCTTTCCTTTCTCTTCTCAAAGTAATATGCCCATTACGTGGAAAACTTAGACAAGAGTGTAGGAGCAAAAGAGAAATCTATCCTTCCATAAATGAACAGAAGGCCATAGTTTATCCCATCTGAGCCAGGCAAAGCCCTTTCTCCACCTGCAGTGATTAATACAGAAAGGAAAATATCAAACTCTGATTCATTTACTCTATTACAGTGCAGCCTCCTAAATCACAAATAACACATTTTTAAATGAAGGGCTTTTTAATGGAAACTTCTGAAATCATATTCCTTTCTTGCCCCATTGCAAGCAGAACCCATAGTTTGTAGAGAATGTGTATTACTATTTTTTTCTAATTCGCAGGTGTCAGCGAGGACAACAAATGACAACACATGGGTGATGTTGCATCATTTTGCAAATATCATGACTTATAAACTTGTATCAGACTCTAGGGCGCCAATACATGATAATGGCATTTGCATGGTGTCATTGCATACATATCACTTTGCTGTCATCAATCAGCTATCCAGTCATACTTGCTGTGATTAACACAGTTGCACAGAACAAATAAATTGCTAGTAAAATTCTCATAATAAACATGTGAGGCATAACTATAACTCTATACATGATTATAATTAATTAAGCTCAGTTAATTCCATAGCCATTTCTTCTTATGGCATAGGAGGAATTATTTAGGAAGATGTTGAAGGAAACTATTTTGTAGGGAATTTACTTAATCATTTATTTTAATTTTTCAACAAAGTCAACCTGCAACAATTCAGGATTTATCTGATTTGATGTCCCGGTTGCATTTTCAAAAAGATAATATTGTAAACTACTAGGAGTCTACTGAGGGCAGCATTCTAAGGCAATGATAGATTAAGTCAATAAGCTCAACTACTAAACCAAATTGAGTTTTAGAACCATTGCATTTTGAATTTAAAAAGGCATCATATGATCAGCTAGCATAAAGTAGGAACTCCATTAATTAGAAGAAGAAAAAAAGAGGGGAGAAGAATTTTCCAGGTATCTGATCATTTCTTTATTCTCCAGCATCTGTTGAGAGTAGGCACAAAGAGCTGTAAAGCCTAGAAGCCTTGCCCTCACTCAGTTTTGTTGTCAGTACACAAAACTTCCTGTTATGCCAGCAGATGTCATCATTGCTTTTGTTCCCTGGCATTCTCTTCCATTATAACTTTGGCAACCAGTATAAACATGGCCAAAACCTAACTGTGGAAGCCGTTGTAGAACACCAGTTTGCGTTAGATATTTGGACACATTGGAGATTTTCCCACCTCCACAACTATTGTTAAAACCTTATCTGGAGAATGAATATCTTACCTGCGGCAAGACAATCTAATGTTTCCATTCCTGCTTGGAACAATTATTTTAACATATTGGATCTTACTTGTGGAAACTGCTGCTCTCTATCTATTCGTACTCTCCCTAAACATTTTGCAGTAAGGAAGTAGATATTACTCCCACTTTGTAGATAAAGTTAGAATAAATCTAGTTGTCTAGCAAACTCATGGCCGTGCTGGAACTACTTATATGATGTTGAGCAAAATATATCTTCAGTTAAAAACAATAGCAAACAAAAGTTACATTTCTCAGTTACATTTGTGCTTCCTTCATACAAAGTGAAGTTGTGATAAAGGCTTAAAGGTTTTTTGGGGCATACGAAATATGCTGAAACTATCCATTCTTCCCTGTCAGCCACACTATCTAGAACTGGTTGTTAAATAAGGTTTAGGAGGTAGGAAACGGGATGCCTCTTTTGGCTGCTCCTGTTCACATTGGGTGTCCTTCAACGTTCAGTTGTTTTTCTCTCCTGCAGTTTAGGTGAACCTAAGGCTTAAGATGCTGTATTTGCTTCCAAAGAGAGTGTGAATTCATGAATATTTGACAAATGATCACGGTTCTGAGATTTCAGTTGCTACGGGAGAGAAATATTATTCTGGTCTCAAGTGGCAATTTATAGGTTCATCTGGAATTCAGATACTGTATTTTGCAAACAAAAGAACTTTGACAGACTGTCAGGGAAGCATCTTTGGCCAAAAACAAGGGGGGAGAGCTTAATTACCCACCAGGGCATTCTCCAAAGAAGCGAAGGGGATAACTACTTGCGTCCCCAGGCGATTGCATTTTTTTTCTTTGTCTCTTTAAAGCACCTTTCGGTCTCCAAGATTGGGAGCTACTGTTTAGAAGTTGTTGGCCATTATTAATTCATTTTATAAAATGTTTTCAGGTTGCATAAAAGGCGAGAAGCCCATTAAACAAGTCAAATATATTCTGCATTAGGCAATAAAACAACAAAACTAAAAGCAAGAGCTCGGGTGGGAGAAGCTTCAGCTACAGTTGCTGCATACAAACACATTTGAAGAAATGGCATTCTGCATAGATATTATATTGATTTGTGTTGAGGTGGAAGTGGCAACTCAAAAGAACAAAAACTAAGCTTCCTAATTTGAAAAAGAAGCTGCCTAACATCAAACAGAAGGCAAAAAGTAAAGCATAAGAGAAGCATAACAAAGAAAGCTGCAAAGTTGTAGTTTCTTGTTACATTTTTCCCATCACCAAATGGTGACAAATTTGTGGGTTTGTGTTTCTATTTATTGGGTGTAAAAGCGCCATGCCTTCTTGACTAGGCTCCAGAAAAAATAACTGACATTATCTGTGGATTAGAGTCTAATTGTGCAAATTTATCCTTGTAAGTAAAAGTAAAGTAATAGTCTTAGCTGTTCCTGTTCTGGATCTTATCTTCAAAACATCTGAACAGTATCTTCCCCTGATTCTCTGGGAAAGGAGATTGACAGTAATAATAAATGACCAGTTAACTACAGGCTCCATAATAAAATTATGCAACTGGACTTTCAGGGGCATGCTGGGGTTCACACTCCTGAATTCAATACAAATAAATAGTGGACATACATACATACATACATACATACATACATACAATGTGTTGTATATTGCATTTAAATTTACTAATATTAAATGCAGTTAATATGATTACTCTTCAGTGATTAATAATTTCCCCTTTATGCCACAACTAGTCTTACAGTACAGTAACAACTTTCAGAGCCCTCTGGAGTTGGGGCACACCTAAGATTTTTGTGAGGTATATGCAGTCCTGGAGCCTCAGCTCATGCCCTTGGGTCTTGTGGCATACAATATGATTCCACCCAGAATTGAAAAGAGTCCACTAATTTGGAAGCACCAAAATTAATCTGTGAAGCTTCCCAAGGCTGGCACAAAATATGTAGAGAACTTTCTCAGATATTTGAGCAACATGCTAGGGCTTGTATCATCAAACAATAATGTCAGCCATTGCTTTCTTTGAGCAGTTTGCAATTGATATGAGGGGCGGTGGCTCAGTAGGTAAGATGCTGAGCTTGTTGATCAAAAGGTAGGCAGTTCAGCAGTTCGAATCCCTAGTACCACGTAACAGAATGAGCTCCCGTTACTTGTCCCAGCTTCTGCCAACCTAGCAGTTTGAAAGCACATGAAAAATGCAAGTAGAAAAATAGGGAGCACTTTGGTGGGAAGGGAACAGTGCTCCGTGTGCCTTCGGCATTTAGTCATGCCGGCCACATGACCAGAGAGATGTCTTCAGACAGTGCTGGCTCTTCGGCTTTGAAATGGAGATGAGCACCACCCCTACAGCCAGAAATGACTAGCACGCATGTGCGGGGGAACCTTTACCTTTACCTTTTACCACCTGTTAGTTCAAATCCAGTGACTTCTTTTCCTGTATTTTTGTGGCAGGATGTCAGATTGGAGGTGAAAACCAAGGCACCACACACACACACACACACACACACACACACGTAAAGGAGTTCTTACTTCTGATTCTTATCCTAATTAATGATGGTTGCGTGTTTCAGAATAGTGATCAGATAGCAACTTTACATTATTAGTATGAATTCGAAGAATGCAGGATATTCATATTCAAGGCTAAACTAGTAGCCACAAAGTATTTGGTCAAATAAATGGCCTTGTCTCAAAATGGAGCATCATATAAACATGTGGCATGAAGCACCTTGTCAAAGCAAAACCAAATATTTAATATAGGTCTAACAGATGCCTTTTTTCCCACTATATCACTACAGGTAGTCTTTGACATATGACCGTATTGAAGAATGCTCCTTACATTTGGATGTTGTAACAGCTGTAAAATGGGTCAGTCACCAGTTTAATGATATTTGCAGTGCTTATATTTGCAGTGCTTGTTAAGTGAATCCACAGACATTAAAACAAATGTCACAGTTGTTAAGCAAACCAATGGGTCACTATAGGTGCAGTTTTGCCAAAAAACGAAGTAAATACCATGTGGCCATGTTGTCAAGCACTCGAAGTTGAGACTTATGACTGTAGAGGGAGCCTGACTGGAATCCGGATTGTACAGTAAGTGCCTTTTTTTTTTTTGTATCAGGCGTAAATTTGAGCAGTCCCTAAGTTAATTCTTGACTTACCAAGTGTAAGTCAAGAATTACCTGTGTAGCATTTTAATAAGCACCTAGTTGGCTCTCTGTGTTAAATTGGGGTAAGCAACCTACATTAATATGATAATCATGGTCACTTCCTTTGGTACCTGTTTGACTTCTTGTACCATCTGACTTTTGAAATTAAAATTTTACTTTTTTTTTTATGGAGCAAAAGATCAACTTTTTTTACTCATCAACTGTTGATAGTATCTTCTAAATGTGTGTGTGTATGTGTGTGTGTGTGTGTGTGTGTGTATTTCTGTGCTTTTTTACACTCCCATAAGTTCTTTTCATGTCCTTGCATGTTTTGCTCTTTTCAGCCCCTACTTTATGAATTCCTAACTTGAATGGTGTCTGCTCAAGTGATATCAGTTGCAATCTGGTTCAAATGGATTCTGGTTATTGTTGCCCAAACATTTGTTCTAGCCAATTTTGGCTGATCTTGAAAGCTCAGAAGTGTTGTTCTTGGCTACGGCTTGACTAAGATATCAGCCGGGAATTCCAAAGTTGGCAAATGTGACTTGTGCAGGCACACAGAGATAGCAGGAGGTGCTTACCAAGCAGCCACACCTGCCTTACAAAATATGCAGCTATTTTGATGCTTCAAAGAGAGGTACTTTGCAAACCACATCAGAGCAAAGCACATTGTATACATGCAGACATGTATTAAAATATAACTTATGTTTCCAATAGGAGGCCCTTTTACATCTCCCACATATTATACTGTATGTACAGGGGTATCCAATCTTAGCAACTTTAAGACCTGTGGACTTTAACTTCCAGAATTTCTCAGCCAGCATGGAGAAGTTGAAGTCCACAGGTCTTAAAATTTTCAGAACAGAACAGAATAATAGAGTTAGAAGGGACTTTGGAGAACTTCTAGTCCAACCCCCTGCTTAAGCGAGAAAGCCTATTTCAGACAAATGGCTGTCCAATCTCTTCTTAGAAACCTCAAGAGTTGGAGCACCCACAACTTCTGGAGGCAAGTTGTTCTACTGGTTAATTATTCCAATCGTCAGAAAATGTATCCTTAGTTCTAAATCGGTTCTCTCCTTGGTCAGTTACCATCCATTGCTTCTTGTCCTCCCTTCAAGTGCTTTGGAGAATAAGTTGATCCCAAGTTGACCAAAGTTAGACACCTCTGCACTAAAGGGAAATCAGGACTCTCCAAACTTCATAATTCATTATGAATTTCATAATGATTTTCAGAAGCAATTAGAATGTTGAAAAAGTAGATGATGATGACAATTAGCCATTGCAGCTATTATAACTCTCAGCCAAATTGATTTTGTTTATCTTGTTAAGTGACAAGCAAGAGCTTCTAATTATTTTTCTTTTACAGTAATATAAATAGTTTTTATGGTATCTGATATAAATTATATTCCATTGAGGATAGCCAACCCTGAAAGTAGCTAGTGGCAATCCCTTTTGGAAAAAAGGCTACAGGGGTGGGTGGGGGGCACGAGGGGGAGGGATAAATACCTTGTTGATGAATGTAATTCTTTCCAAACCTTTTGTGGTTTAGTGGTTGGGCCTGCCTTTCATCTGCAGTTTTATATTGCTTGTACATTTCTATTTCTCTCTACCGGGTGTGGGCCGCTGAACGTGCAAGGGAAAATTTGCACCGCAATTTCCTGTGCTGTACCTGTCCTTGGATCAAATGAAAGATTTTATTCCCTGAGGGGGTGTTGTTGAGCTGACAACTTTTACCAGTGCTAGATTTATTACAAGCCACTCCCAACCCCCATCATTTTCTGCAGTGTGCCTCTTTAAGACTGTGCTGTAAAAAGTTAGGAAATAAGTTCTGGAAAAATCTTGCAGGAATTGGTCTCCACCCTACCTCTCCTAACTTCATCTTTCCTAGGATGTTGAAGGTGTGGCTTTGTACACATACTCACACCCTCCAGCACTATAGTCAAGCCTTGTAGTCTTCACAAGGTGCTTTACCTACAAATAATTTCTCCCCCCCCCCTTTGGAAAAATTATGCAAGCAGCATCTAAACACATTCTTGCACTGCAATCCATCCCTCACCAATAGTTTAAAGCAATATTGGCAGCATGAAAACTCTAATTATCCTATTGCAACAGAGTTTCGTCATGGGAAATACATGAAATGTTCATAGGAAATAGTATTTCAAACTTCCCACAATACTGTGTCACTGCCCTGTTCTTATCTATAACAAGAGCTAAATTTTCACAGCCACCTTTCTTCCATTTACAAGCAATGCATGCTGGGCAGCCAACCAGCAACTCGGGGCTGGAGCAACTGTAGTCTGCAACTTGCTAATTTCCTAATTTCACAAGCAACGAGTGGCAGGCAGCTGGACCAATCAGATGTAAGGCCCATCACAATTGCAATGCCTTCCTTAGCACTACATTCCCAAAAGTAGCATATCATTCTTTCAGTTGCCTACTACTATTCCTTTTGGAAAATTGTTTATTTAAAATGACAGATGGTGCAACTGTTTCAGCTTTCATTGGTTAACTAAACATACTCTTTAGAGGCTGTACTTCTCTGTTTTATAAGAATTATTTGGGGACACCTTTGGATGGCAGGCCCTGGATGGGCACCCTCTAATCTGGCCCTGGAGCTCCTCTGCATTGACTGTAGATAACAATTAGACCAAAAATTAATTTACTGAATTAATTAAAGCACACTAAATGGGAAAGATTGTTATACTTTAATGGTGAAATGTCTTTGCTAGAAATTCAAATGAGTGGAAAACTGCCCTAGTTTTATCTGAACTCGATACGAGGCTATTAGTCCAGCACTGGGAATTTGAGAAGGTACATAAATTGCTGTTAAAACTCCTTAAAATGTATAATTAGTAAGAGAGACTAATTTAATCTAGGAACTGCAGGTAATTATACCATTTAAAAAAATCCTACATTGTAAAAATGCTTGACAGCTGTGCAAAGCTCTGAGGGGAATGCTTTGGCTTGACAAGGCTTTGATAGAACTACTTGATCAAAAGCAGATTCTCCAACTTGCTTCAAAGTAGCAAATGAAATCAGTGGGTTTGAAAGGCTCACACATTCCAAGCTAGAGCTTCTGTCAGTGGCTTGAACAGAAGTGGCTGAAATTTCCCAGAGACTTAGCACAACACAGCTATGCTCAAAGCCAGAAGCTGGTTAAAAAAATAACAACTAGCTGACTGCCCCAAAGCAGAAAGGAGGTATCCCCCTTCCTATGCCCTTTTCCTTTAAATTGAAATCCCTTCCTTTTTCCAGCCTTTCCCACAGATTAACGGAAGTGCAGCTTTGCGCTTCCCATGCTTGGTATTAGACGGCAGCAGGTTATTGAGACTCAACACATTCAACATTCCCAGTCTGGAAAATTCTAGCTCCCCCATGTACCTCACACAGTTTCTAGAATTGGCACCGACATAATATGATTTTGCAAATTCAGTTCTATATGAGGAGTACGATGAGGGCAGAGTGATGTTGGGGGCAGACCAGTGGTGGGTTGACCCCAGTTTGGACCAGTTCTATAGAACCAGTAGTAAAACCGGTGGGAGGCTCCACCCACGGACCCCGATGTCATCAGGAAGCTTCTGCACATGCAGAAGGACATGCGGCCCCATTGCAAACCGGTAGTAAAGGTAAGTAGAACCCATCCCTGGGGCAGACATGAGCAGCTGGGCACTTTTAAGGTGGCTAGACGAACATAATTTTCAGCATCCTTTACTTTCTCAAGACTCAGCTTGCTTTATGTGAATAATCACTTTTCTCTCCTTCGGGCTAATGGAATGTTACACTTCTGTGCTTGTCCTGCCAACACAATTGGAGTTCTGTTCAATTCTCAGCACTCTGAATATGGGCTGAAGACCAGTATGCAGATTTAAGTGTCCTGAACATCCATGCATCCATCTATACATCAGTGCCAGCTAATAATTATAGATGCTGTCCTGAACATTTTTCATCTTCAAGAACAGTTGGTGGCAAGGCTACGAGTGTTACTTGTTCTGTGACAGCCCCTTTCTTAGTGACCCACTTTCCTCTTGGCATTCTCTCTTACTCTGCCTGCCTCCTTCTGATAACTAAGTATGCTGCTGGCATCCCATAGACCTGACATCAGTCGGTCTTACCAGGGATGGGTAAGCACTTACTAGAAAGAACCTTGCATAGCAAGAAATGCCAGTGATAAGAGACCACAAAACACCCCATCCCACCCCACAAAGGGAAACTAGTAGACATCCCTTCTCATCATGCTAAGATTGACACTGCAAAGGGAAAGTGGAAAGGGTTTTAAATTTTTGAAAATTTGTATTTTTATTTTAAAACTGGAATCACATTTTCCCCCTAGCCAGCTTCTCCATAGGCTTTTATGGACTGCTCTGCTGTCTTTTTTGTATCTCTGCTACCTTTCCCCAAAATAGGTATAGGATTGAATCATTTAAAAAATGTATTTAGTTCTCACAGTCACAATGCTTAGTTTTAATGTACAGAAAGAGATTACAGACATTATCAAGGTGATCATAACAACATAATGGAAGCTGTTCTTCAGTTGTTCTTGTCATCACATGTAATATACAATTGTCAGGTCTTTTCAGTAGTAACTTCCAAATGTGGAATACTTTTCACAGAGAATTTATCTCTCTGCCACTATATTTTGGCAGAGTCATCTTGATATGTCCACAGTTGCAGGTTTTACTGGGTCACTGTTATGGGCTCATAATAATCAGGTGATATTATTGATTGTGGGGGAAAAAATCACAGTTCTCCATAATGTTAGTAGGATGGAATAAAAATGCATACAGTATGTGGATTCGTGTTAGTGTCTAATGTGAGTAATAATCGGTAATCTTTTATGTGGCACAATAGTAATCCCGATGCAACTACAACATTTTGAAATCAGTTGTAAGAACTGTATGCGTGAAGTAAAAAGCATCATTTATAAAGTGCATCTCAGCCCTGCTTTTACTTTAAGTATTTCATTGGTACTTTCCTTTGACTTATTACCAGTTTGCCTGGGAAGATGACACAAATAAAGAACCAAGGAAACAGGGTAGGAAAGTGATATGCTTGCTTAGTGTGCATACTAACATTGGCTCCTTTTCATTGCTGAAAGGATTTGGAATATATGCACATGTTTTACTCCTATTGCATTCAACCAATACAGGTCCACTTTTTTGAAGGTCAACCTTGAGCTTTAATAAGAGAAAGCACGTTCTTAAAAGCAGTGCTGCTACTGGTAAACATATGTTGGGCTTATTATTATTTTTTAAATCAAGGGCCATCTGTAAGAAGCTATGATAATGTTGCACATACCATAACAACATTGTGAAAATTAGGTAAAGTCATACAATCAGCATGAGGTCATGTCTCACATGATGTCATGTGCCCCTGTTCCCCTGAGTTGGGGGTGCATCTCAACATTTGCACCAAAAACTTTCCCTTTGTATTCTACAGCTTTGAAATATAACAAAAGGACTCAAGGACTAACACACCCCTCCCACAAAAACACACACCACCTGATCTGAATAGTATAAATGTTGAGATTTTATTCAGACTTTGGCTTGTGTAAAAAGGATGTATTTAGGAATAGCTTCTGTCCAACTTATACATGAACAAAATAAAACAAGCAACCATTATGTGGGAATTCTATTCCCATAAAGGATGGATGGATGAACAGACGGACAGACGGACGGACGGACAGACAGACAGACAGACAGACAGACAATAGCTAGGTTTCATACTGAATGCATGTACAATTTTGCTTACTGTTCAGGTAATCATCTTTAGGACTTTTGCATTATATAACAAGGACTATATTTTATTCTATAAATATAAAGTATAATAAGATAACATATTTTCTTTGTCCAGAGGCCTAACATAACTATGACTGGCTGACAGATGGGATAAATATATATATATAAAAACCCTGTATATTTTATTTGTATATTGTTATATAGAATATATTAATAAATATTATTGTAATAAAATATAAAACAAGTGTGATCCTTTATATGCTTAATCATTATATTCAAAAGATCAGATACTTGGGGAGAACAAATAATGGCATTATAGCAAATATTCATAGAAGCTTCAAAGCTATTTTAAATG
>JANHZT010005174.1:66448-76979 GCA_032468215.1 Stegonotus admiraltiensis
TCTCAGAGAGAGAGACAGAAGTAGAGCTTGGGCCATCCAACAGCCCTCAGATGGAGAGTCAACAGCTCCATTCCCTCTTCCCCCTCGGAGCTCTCGGATTGCCTTGATGCTGGCCCTGACTCCCACGCTACCTCCTCATTTGATTTGGCTTCCGGAGGAGCCAGTGGCCGACCAGCCCCAACAATAACATAATGTATTACAAATAATAAGGCAATGTAAATAAAGGAAAGGGGGTCTAAGTAATTGAAATTAATATAACAGAATAACAGTTGGAAGGGACTTTGGAAGTCTTCTAGTCCAACCCTATGCACAAGCAGGAGACTCTATACCATTCAAGACATGTGGCTACCCAGTGTCTTCTTAAAAGCCTTCAGTGATAAAGCACCCACAACTTCTGAAGGCAAGGTGTTCCACTGGTTAATTGTTCTCACTGTTAGGAAATTTCTCCTTACTTATAGGTTGCTTCTCTCCTTGATTAATTTCCATCCATTGTTTCCATCCAGATAAGAGAAGGCAAATTGGTCAGCAGATATCGCTTGACTTTTGTACTGTAGTTATGGTGGTTTTCCACTCACAGTTACTGAACCTCATGGGGTGACTCTGTGCCAATTTCTCGCTCTCAGCCCCACCTTCTCTAATGGTTTTGTGGAGAAAAATGAGGAGAGGAAGGCAAAATGTAAATAAATTAACTAATTAACTCTCTTCATGCTTCCTTACCATTTGTACCAAGAAAACCACCATTTTATGCACCACTGGAATTTATTTTATTTTATTTTTAAAAATGAACTTTGGAAAATAAAAGAATGAAAGAGTAAGTGCTTTGATTCTGAAGGATCTTGATTCCCTCCTTCCCCATTGCTCCTGAGAAAGTACTTGCCGCTCTTTCTGTCCCATCATAGTATTGGAGCTGTAGTGCAGGGAGAGGAACATTTTCTTTTCTTTTTTTAATATTTTTATTGATTTTACAGCAACAACACAACACAACATACAAAACATCAACACACCATATGTGTATCTTTTTACATATCAGTTTCATTCCTCTTACTTTCTACTTTCTACATTCCCCATTTTTCTCATTCTTTATTGTCTTTAGCTTTATTGTCCCTTTATTTCTAGTTTTATTCATTTACGATATTTTACACATTTATCACATCACTTATTCCCTTTTACCTTCCCTAGTCTTTAGCCAATCATACCATTTATTCCATACTTGGATAATATTCTGTATCTTCTTTTTCTTCTATTTCTTTCGTTAATTTATCCATCTCCATACAGTCCAGAATGTTCCTAATTGTTTCTTCCTCTGTTGGGAGTTCTTTCACTTTTCCAGGACTGTGCGTAGACTATCCTTGCCACTGTAATTATATGCAAAGTCAAATATCTAATTTCTTTACTGTAGGTTCTATTCAATATCCCCAGTAAAAACATCTCTGGTTTCAAGTCCACATTATAGCCAATTATCTCTTCTATCCACCTTCTAGTTTTAGCCCAATATTTTTTCACCTTAGGACATATCCATCAGAGATGGTAATATGTTCTGGGAACTTTTTTACATTTCCAACAATTTGGAGAGTTGTTAGAAGACATTTTAGCAAGCCGTACTGGTGTAAAGTGCCATCTTTAGAACATTTTTAACTGTTTTCCTTGAATGCCGTTGATAGAGTCAATTTAATGTTTATCTCCCATAATTTTCCCCATTTCCCCAATTCTATATTGTAGCCAAAATTTTTAGCCCATCTAATCATGGTTTCCTTAACTACCTCTTCTTCCATTTTATACCTTAGTAGATATTGGTATATATTACTAACTAATTTTATTACTGTTCCATGTATGATTTTATCCAATTGTTGTGGTTCCTTTTGCACCTCATATATCTTTTTATCTCTTGCAAATTTAGATTGGACTTGTGCAAACGTCCACCAGTCAATCACCCTACCAACATTTTTTGAGTATGAAGAAGGCAGCATGACTTGATCAGGAGATTGTCTTTACTCACCAGAAATCTCCAGTGCATACTACTATTCTTCAAGTTCTTACTGGAGATAATTGATTACAGCAATCAATGCTTTTATGTCCAATCATTTCTGAAGCCTAACTGAAAACACTCAAGAAGATCTGTTGCATCTAAGATTTTCTATAGCTGATTTTCTCTTACCGTCTTACCAAACACTCTGAAGAAGGGCGATTAGAACGAGGTGAAAGTTATCAAAAGCAGTGAAGGGCCTCTTCAGGAAAAGGAACACTACCACTTTCTTTAAGGCATGTGGCTTTTTGCTCTTCACCAGGCAGGCACTGACTTTCTCCTACAGCCAGCTACTCATACTCCCCTAGATATCCAAATAAGCCAAAGCTTGATCTAGCTGTCAGGTAGCAGAATTCAGACTACAGAGGATCCCTCAGCTTGTGGCTCCTTTAAATCAAATGAATCCTCAATATGGCCTGAGAGTCTCCATAATGGATTTTGTCCAACTGGAATCCAAATCAGAGCAGCTATAAGTGACTTTGTCTTGCAGTAAACCTCCAACATGTTTAGGGATATTTCAGCTCAATACCAGTAAATAGCATATAACATCACTCCCATGATTAATGTTACAATAATTCATGATATAATGAAGGAAAATCTTTAACTTCCAGGATCAGGTCAGACAATATTTCACAATTAATCCAGTCCCCTGACTTCTTCAAAGCCCTGGCCTTCTATGATTTCTCACTAATAGAGTAGAAAAGAGTACATGATAATTTGGTCCAGTTGGGCTTCTTGGTTTTGTGATGGTGAAATCCTGAGCAATATAATCACATAAACCATTTTCTTCTATTTTTTTTTAGATTTTTGTATTTTATCTCTGAAAAACGTATAACCATTTCAGAGAGGGATTTAGAGTGTTATTGGGTGGCCTCTTCCTCTCAGGCATTTAGCCAACTTAAAGATTTAGAGCAGGGTTTCTGAAGCTTGGCCACTTTAAGATGTGTGAATTTCAACTCCCAGAATTCCCCAGCTATCTTAAAGTGGCTAAAGTTGAGAAACACTGGTTTAGAGGGATCCTAAAATCAAAGGGAAATTTATTTGTTCCTTTTAAGACTTCTTAAAATTTAGAGTAGAAAAAGGCAATGGGGTTGCTGCTCCCAGCTATAGGGTTATTTCCTCTATAAGCTTTTCTGATCTTTCTGAGGCATACAATTATGCTTATTCAAGCTTTTGACCCAGATCTGGATTATAACATAGAGTCATGAATATAAAATCAAAGGTGGAGATTTGAAGATCAATGCCAATTGAGGACTGTAGATACTATTGTATTCCAAGCTGTGTGTTACAAGCTCTTAATTTTCAACATATTTTAAAATCCTTATTCTTCTGCTTCTTACTGCAAAAAAAAAAATGACATCTTTACTTTTCAGGCAGCTGTCTTAAGTCTTCCTGATTCCTGAAGTTAAAAAACAGAAATACCGGTAGTTTAATGACAAGGTACCTGAAAAATAAAACTTTCAAATAAATATTCAGATGATACTCTCCAATTTTTAAATGTACACCTTTTGATTTACTCGTGATATCACATTTTTGAAATGCCTTTCACTCAGTGAAAAGTATGCATGATTCATAGTCCATTAGGTTTTCAAACTAGATGCTATGGAAAAGAAAAAAGTCTATCAGGCTGCTATAAATTCTGTTCACAGTGACAAAATTAGCACCTTCAGTATTTTCATTTAGACATTACTTAATTTCTTAGCATGGCTCATAAGGATGCATATATGGATAATACAATTAAACAGAAGTATCACTAATTTTCAGCTAATGCTAAAGAGAGCGCTTTCAATAATACCCATTTCTTTTTCCATCAAGACCGTGTCTCATTAAATCATGAGTAGGTAATTTGGATAATATTGATCTCACTCAAAGAGATAGATATGAGGACTAGGAAACAGGAATTGCTGTTCTTACTAAAAATTACATTTCTCTACATTTCCTTTACGGGCTGCCGGGGCTGGGGTGGGGAAACGAGACAGCAAAAATGTAGTGTTTATACTTTAAGCAGATAAAGGAGATCCATGCTGTTAGACACTGCAGATTGTGATTATACTGGAACTGAATATTATTTATTATTACTGAAAATGGGTGAACACCATGTTCACCAGTCTTAAAGTGGTAGCTTTATGCACAAATGCTCTCTCACTGTTCTTACTGTTATTAATAAATGCCAAAATATATTAATGAACCTGACCTGGAATTATCAAATGCTGATCTAAGGATAATAAATGATTGCTGGTTAAATGTTTCCAGTGTTTTTTGACCTCCAAGTTTATATTGTTGACTTTTTGAAATAAATTATAGCTTCTCGATAAGAAGGTTTGACCTTGGGTATGGACACGCATTATTCAGCACTTAACTTATCCAAGGCAATCAGGTGAATCTATGCATCGTTGGTTTATACTTTCATTAAACAACCTCTGTAATTAAAAACAAACAAAACAAGATATTAAAATCCAACTTCCATGTGTCGGAGGACTTGGAGTAAAGGCCAGCTAGCAAGCTCATGCCCTGAAGAACAGTTCGAGTGTGAAGATCAAAATCCAGTGACATTCATGTTCAAGCATCTCTGGAATAACTTTATGATCTCCCAGCAGAAATAGTCTAGAATGTACATTGATCATGCTGAACTGAAATATGTGATAATGATGAATTTTGGAGTTAATTTAATGGAATTATGTCAGTCCCCAAAATCTCCTGGGCATTGTGTGCAAATAGAGTATAATAGTATCTATTGCTGGTAGTGGACAACAGGCAAAAATACTTTAAGTTATGTAATAAACTTTGAGACACCAGTGTCTAGAGGCCCATCTAAGGGATCACTTATATACATTATTAAATAATCGAGAGCTAAATAACTAAAGCAAGTGACATTCTGATTCCTCTGACAGAGCACTTCAACAGTGTCTGATAAGTTTGACAAAATATAGAAAAGATACATAAGATTTCAATTCCACTTAAATGCATATTCATTTGAGGTCATGCCTTTGATTATGAAAGCATACTTTCTCATGTTATACTAGTGTTGGACTGTTTGTCTAGCTGTATGTGGTTTCCCAGATTATTCTTTCCATCATGCTATGGTGCTAAAGGACCTAAATATCTATTTTTATCTATTCTGCAAAAAATTATAAAAGGGTATTTAGGAAAATATAATAGGAGTAGCTTTCTGCTCTACTACTCTACTCTACTCTACTCTACTCTACTCTACTCTACTCTACTCTACTCTACTCTACTCATCAACTTAGATACAAGATAGGATTCAAAGAAGAGTCAAGAACACAGTTTAAAATACTAGTGGTTATGCTTAGAGTCCCCCTCCACTAGTATTTCTCTGTTGCTATTTCTTTCAACAAGCCAATTAGGTTCTAATATTTCTCGGACCAGGACCTTCCTTCTCTACCTTGCCTCAGAGTCAAAATTAGACTCTAGAATCGGCTCCCTTGTCCTCTTCATTTCTGTTAAAGTTTAATGGACTTAAATGGGTTAAAGACTCTATTTGTTAGCTGGCTTAAGTAGGGTCTGATTATCCATCCTTTTCTAACTCCTCAATATTTGGTTTATTTTGACAATCGATGTATACACACTTGGGCATTGCTTTAAGTAAGCATGGTTGTGTGTAATTTTACTTAATGTTACTATCTGGTTTATCTGTTAAGTTGTGACCTAATTTTGCTGGATTGATTTTGCAATTACTGTGTTTTTCTGAATTGTACAACATCTTGGTCAAGCATATCATCATCATAATTGCTATTGCTGGTCTAAACACTCAGAATAAAATGCATAGGATATCTGTCCATCTTTAAATCATATTTAATTCATTTTAATTGTTCTTAACTTTCGTATTTTCTGTATTTTACTTTGGCTGTACACTGCCCTGAGTCCTTCGGGAGAAGGGTGGTATATAAATAAAATTAAATAAATACATAAATACATAAATAAATAAATAAATAAATAAATAAATAAATAAATAAATGCCAATTTATTGTACTTTCATGGTCTTCTAGGGGAAGTTGGACTTCTTATGTGCAATTAAAATCAAAACACAATGCTATGAATCAATAAACCAATACAATAAATCAATAACCAATTGGTCATGTCTTGGTATTGGCCCGGTGGAATTTAAAGAATTTATGTAAGATTTGAACTAGGCTTTTTTTAAAAAAAAATAAAATCAGTGAGAAAGTGATCTTACGATGCATGCATTTTTTAAATAATAAACTTTGGCATTTATTGGTATTTAATAGGGCTCTTTCTGTCTTCACACACATATAGACTGAAGAATACAATGCAGAAGAAACCATTAGCCATCAGCTATATACTGTTTCCCAGGTAGCCTTGAGAGTTTAAATAATTTTCCAACTTCTGCAAGTCTTTGACAACATGATTGTTTTCCCAGGCCTTGAGTTATATTGGTTGTTGAGTCTATGGCTGATTTTTTATCATGTAGTGTACATTTTATCTGGGTGCATACATTCTTCTTCTTTTAAAGTTTTCCTTTTGTTTAGCCATTCTGAATCAATTGGGAATGGGGTGGCTTTCTAAATATAATATAATAAAATAAATTTTAATTGCGCATTAGAAATATCAATGGATCGTATTATTATGTTATGTTTTAATTATATTCCTTGTAGTAAGATCCAATTTTTTAAAAAATTCTTCTACCGGTGATGCTGCATTGTTGAGCAATGAATGTTTGAAACCATATGTATTCTCAATTAAAAATTAAATATCTCCAGTACTTTGCAAGGAAGGAAGGAAGGAAGGAAGAAAGGAAGAAAGGAAGGAAGGAAGGAAGGAAGGAAAAGGAAAAGAAAGAAGGAAGGAAGGAAGGAAGGAAGGAAGGAAGGAAGGAAGGAAGGAAAGAAAGAAAGAAAGAAAGAAAGAAAGAAAGAAAGAAAGAAAGAAAGAAAGATCATTGCAAGGAATTGGATAATCTCCTGCAGTACCATTATTATTTCCACTCATCTTGGTCAGTAATCTGCAAGGCAGATGTTTGTGACAGATGATGAGAGACCTTATTGTGAAGGGACACTAACTTTATACAATTTTATGCTCTACTATAAGTCTGTGACACTAGCTCTATACAATTTTATGCTACTACTACAAATACGTTATACAGAAATGGGATGGAATTTGGTCCCTGTTTATTTTTATTATTGTAGCTTTACTGCTTGTAAAAAAGAAGTTTAATATTCAAAATATGTCTTTATTCTTTCCTATTGTTTATGCCTGCTTCAATTCCTGATAGACACTAAAAAGCTGGTTAATTTGGTTCCATTTTCCCTCAGTAGAGAAAGCTATTTATAATTACCACTCAGCTAAAGGTTACTTGAACATGTGTAGCTGCTAAAATGCTCTGCATAATAAGTAGTTAATTTTTAATGCTTAAATAACATTTTATACAAGAACTATAGTCTTAATAGTCTTGAAAACATTTAGGAGAGATGTTCATCAAGTGGTAAAACATAAGTTTTAAATAATTTACTGACTCAACATGGAGTGCTAATCTACAGCTATTTTTGAGTGCAGTACAATGACTTTTTGAAGCAATGTTCCCCACAAATTGAGAAAGTTAAGATAATGTGAGAGGAACAGAGGTGGGAGCAATGTGGAGAAGCAACAACCATGGCTGCTACATAATGGCATATATGTCTTGCCACTATGACAGAAATTAGTTTTCAGAAAGAATTTGTAAGGAAGGAAGGAAGGAAGGAAGGAAGGAAGGAGGAAGGAAGGAAGGAAGGAAGGAAGGAAGGAAGAAAGGAAGGAAGGAAGGAAGAAATCCTTTTGCCTGATAAAAAGAAAGACACCAAAAGAAAAATAGGACTAGCAAGACAAATTGAATAAAGAGAAGGAAAAGAAATATCAGGAAGAGAAGAAGGAGGAAGCCAAAGTCATACCACTTAAGTTTTGCGAGAGAAATACCTGGAGAAGAACAACTTAGCACTCCTCTCCCTTCTCTGCCACTAAATCAAGACACAGATTAAAAATCTCCAAAACTTTATTAAGAGTCTGCAGAGTCTTTGTCAGACATGCAAGATCATGTTCAGTAATGTTCCCAGATAAAGGACCCCAGAAATATACAAGCAAGCTTATATTGTTAGTTTCACACAAGGCCTTTCAAATGGCAGAATTGCACTGGGCAATCCATATTTGGCCATTTACACAATTCTCAGTAAATGGGAAAGCCCTAGAACCTTTGCACATATGTCTAATAGTGGCATATCTATTTCACAACATTGCAACTGATTGCTTATCTGTTGTGTGCTGTTTGCATCCTATTAATGAACTCTGTTTGGTAAAGGTTAAACTTTTTCATTAGAATTAAGCTGCTTATAAATCCCTCAAACTCTCATGGGTTCATCCATCTTTTATGTTGTGCTCATGTCAACTTGACTCTAAGCCAGTTAAGAAAATTTTAATCTTCCTCTTGATGAGTCTTACTAGACACAGATTTTTTGTTTGTGTGTGTGTGTGTGTAGGCTAGATCAACCAAGGATTTACAAAGCCCCCACTTTGCTGGGCACATGTTGTATTTTATGATATTACTTGGATAATTCCTACATTTTTAGCTAAGAACTCCAATCAAAGTAGGGATTTTGATTTGTACTGTGTTGTTCTTTGATAAATAAAATAACAATACATTCTGCATTGTTTCAACTGCCCATTTTTCTAATTGTCCATTTAATTCATCTTCCAAGTCAGCTTCTGCAAGGACTTTTGTTTACAGTATGAATCATAATTGATCCAAGAATTGTACAGTTCATACCATTGCCACATGGAAAGGAAAATGCCAGATGTTCAAAGTGGCTTTAGAAAAGATGGAAGAAGAAAGTTTATTGAAAATGCATGTTGGATAACTGAGAAAGCCAAAGCATATCAGCAAGAAGTTTATGATGTGCTTCATTGAATACAAAAAGACCTTCAATTCTGTTGATCACATCAAACTATGGGATTTTTCTTAGGAAAGTGGAAATTTCTCATTGTTTTCATGCAGAATCTATAAATAAGTCAGGAAGCTACAGTCCAAACACAAACATGGTGAAACAAACTGGCTGCGGCTCTGCAAAGGAATGAGATAAGGCTATATACTCTCTCTCCATTTATTAATTATAACTCACAGTATATGCTGAATATTTATTGAGGGAGGTTAGATTGATAGAAGATCAGCACGGCTTTAAAACTGGAAGCAAAACATCAATAATCATGCTATGCCAATGACACTACTCTGATAGTTGAAACTAAAAAATGAGCTGAAAATTTTGATAATGAGAATCAAGGAACATAGTGAAAAAATAGACTAAAATTAAATATGAAGAAGAATATGACAAAAAGTACATCAACTGACCTTACAATTGTTAATTAAGAGACTGAAATAGTGGATAGCTTATGACATTTAGGATTGACCACCAACAGTAAAGAAACCAACAGTCCAGAAATATACATCGGATGAGCTTTTGGAAGAATAGCAATTGTAAAAAATATTCAGCTGTTGCGATGTGTCTATACCTACAAAGTTTTATATGGTAATTGTTTTCCTTGTGACATTCTATGGAAGTGAAAGCTGAACTTTCAAGAGGCAGAATAGAAAAAAATATTCACATTTTTGAACTTTTCTGAGAATACTGTGGACAACCAAGAAAAAGAACAAATGAAATATGGAGCGAATCGACCCAGATTTTTCATTCAAGGCAGAAATAACCAGATTCAAATTATCGTATTTTGGATAGATGATGCAAAAGCCCAGATCTCTTAAGAAGCTTGAGAAGAAGACAATGAGTAGCAGCAAGGTGGATGGACAGCATTAGAGTGGATTTTTATGCAAAGCTCCACTGGTGAGTCTGTTCTATGTTTTCTAGAGTCATTTGAATGACTTGCAGTTGAGCAGTTTTCTGCCTGCTTTATGTTCAAAGATTTCTTATAGCATTCCCTTTCACCTTAAGCTTTTCTTGCTTTTTAATGCATACTATATGAGGGTGCAACTGCCTTTTTCACCTGCTTTTGAAAACCAACAACTAATATATGTCTATGCTTTCTAGAGCCTGTTTTAGCGGCAAAGAACAATGAAAAAAGAAAGATTACTGAACATTACAATGGAGAGTTATTGTATCCACAGTGAAAGGAATGGGGAAACAGCTGCATAAATGAGCAATAAAAAGCCTTCATGGCTTGGAAGATATAAAAAGAATTTGCAACATATTATAATTAGTCTGTTGTATATAACCCCTATATAAAAACTTGAAGGAAAACACAATTTAAAGATTTATTGAAAACCTTCTCTTTCCAATATCTTTGAAGAACCATTTGACTTAGAATTATGAGAGATCAAAACTCCAGTGAGACATTAACTTTTAAGTCTTTCATACTCTTTGAAACAAAGTAGAATTGATCAGTACAACAGTTTTGTCCTAGAGATGACTATCACTGCTGTGCTATAATAATAATAATAATAATAATAATAATAATAATAATAATAATAATAATAATAATAATAATAATAATTTT
>JANHZT010005176.1:18731-31368 GCA_032468215.1 Stegonotus admiraltiensis
AGAGATATACAAAAGGAATGTTTGCATTTAGAAACTTGGCAAACTGCTACGTTTCAGTTCGCTTGCTACTACTCTCTCTTCCTCCAGTGGCTTGCAATGATTGAAGCCCCCAGGGATGTCAGTCTTTTCATGGGAGAACATGCAGAATTCTCCAGTGTCGTGAACAATCTGTGCCTTTAGCCCTTACAGGCATCGCCTGCTTGGTTATTTTTACTGTGAAGTTCACTCAAAATAGATCTCATCTGAAAAGTGCATGTGTGTGGGGTGGGGAGACTATTTTCACAAATCTTTACAGACTGTTTCTCAGCCCCAAGTAGGCAGTGGGCAGACAGGCTATGACCAGCGCACAGATCTCCTGACCTTTCCACTTGTGACAAGGAAGTTGTTTGCCCTCTTCTGGCTCTGACTTCTTCCCAGAGCAGTCGGCCTTGAGAAAGGACTCTGGAGGCATTCTGGGCTGAAGTTGCAAAAGAGATGATGTTCCCTAGTTGGGTAATGACATGTTTGCAAACAAACAACCAGGTTCAGAAAGCACCAAGAAGTCCATAACTCAACTGTGCACTACAGATGTTTTCTTTTATTGGAACTGAAGTTGGAGTAGTAGAGAGCAAGGAAATTGACTCAGGGATCAAAGGATGTTTGTGGTTAGGATGTCAGTCCTAGTGAGGCTTTTAAATCTCCACATTTAATGATGTCATTGAGAGGCCATTTATTCTTTCAGATAGTTTCCCCCCCACCTTTACTTCCAAATAAAAAAAATTGTGCTGAGGACAGAGTACAGTTTGACATCATCTCTAACAAAATCTAAAAATCTGATGTAAACATTTGCTTGCAACAAATTCAGTCTGATGATTAAGATTAATCTTATGGTCCCATTGCTTGAAGGGAAATGAACATACAGTACTCCAACTGAAACTTGATTTGCACAAATTTTAGGGTAAGGTCTTAACAAGATAATTTAACATCTGGGTATGACTTACTATCTAGTTTCTTAGTCATTTAATTTCCATTTAAATTGTTTATCCTTCAATTCTAATATAATTTCTTGATCGTAATAGTTAGTACTTTCTTATGAGAGAATAACAAACTAATAAATGTTTATCTAGCACGTTATTTAAAATGGAGACAAGAATATTACATCACGCAAGTGGGCACAGAACAAAATTATGCTTTCCGTACTTTAAATCTATGTTTGATGAAGTACCTGATTTGATTTTGGAAGTAATCAATTCAGACCTCAGGTTTTCAGTCTGGCTGGATAGTCTAATACATGCATGCAAGCAATTTTGCATGACCAATGCAGGAACAACAGTAAATAGAAGATGTGTAAATGTCATTAATCAAATGAGTTTATAGAAAGTTTGCTCAGCCTATACATTGGAATCCTTGACTATACCATTAGAAAGCTTGTTTGCTTCAGAAATGCCATGACCCACATTGTTATTTGGAGTGCCGGATGTTCCTTTTTGGAAGCGGCAGTAGGAAAAATACTTTTTCCTACACGAAACCAGTTATATGATGAAAATTAATGAAGGGGGACAAAGAAAGGTTTATACATCCTCAAGCATCTTCCTACAAGGTTTGGAAAGACTTTACTCTCTGTGTGTGTTGTTTTTTTTGTTTGCCTGCCCATCTTAAACAATTCTGGGTGGCTTACAACACCAATGAATTAAAAATAATAATAAAAAATATATAACAATAAACAAAAGCCCTGTGCCATAAGTTTTCCTCAGAAATTTTATATTTACAATTGCCATAGTTATTCTTCAGTACTTGGGAGCAGATGCTTCTAGGGGCAATTTGGGTATGAAAAAGTATGTGCATGTATGTGTCTTGCCTTCACAGACTTCCTGAAAATATGGTGTGTATCATGCTGGATACCGAATCCTGGAGTAACTTGACTTGCTGCCATGGACATCCACATAGAGGCAAACAATGAAATGTGTGTTGCAACACAACAACACAAAACCCATTCCTTTTGTACTCCTGTTGCAATATTGAGTATGAACATGTAACAGGACAGATCTTGTGCGTTATCACAGTGCACATTTGATTATTTTGACAAACACATAGCTTGCCGCAATATGCCCAACTTGCTACCCTTTTTCTCTCCTGGGCTCTTTTTTTTGTCACCCACCCAATGTGTTGCTACATCTCCAGAACACTGTGCCTACCTTTTTATTCCTGGGGAGTAGGGGTACTCTACTAATCTGGAGGGGCACTGTCTTACTTGGTGAGAGGGATCCACATTGCAAAGGTATGCTTTTTTGTACCAGAAGGGGACATACAACCTTTGGGATGTTTGTCTGAGTCATGGATCACAGATAATTGCAGTTAATCAAATTTGTTTCGCAGGATGGAGTCAACATTTTTAATTGGTTGTACATGTAAATTTATTATACCTACAGTATATATCAGGAGCGATAACAAGATGGTCATGTCTCTCTCATCCCAGAGACTTGTGTGACACTACCACCCTTTCATATTGGTCTTGCCTTGGGCAGGTCTCATACTCAGCAAGTTGGAGGTAACGATGTCCCTTAGCTTGACAAGACTGCCCATGGGAGGATTGAGCTGGGGCTCCACTTATTAGAAGAGTGCACTGCCTGCAGAAGAGGGTATGTGACTCCAGTGCTTCCTCTGAATTGCTGCAGCTGGCTCTTCAGCATTGTCGTATGGGAGCTCTGAATATTCTGCTTCTCAGTGGGAGATATTCATCTCTGACTCATGAAAGCAGGAGGGGAAAGAAAGACTGAGCTGCAATAATGGGTCATCTTTTAAAATACAGGCAGCGGCTTTTCACAGCACATGATATGCTGTAGAAGAGTCACTTCCGCTTTGTTTTACCTGTTCTCTGCATCAGGATGAATGGCTGCCTTTTGTCTATCAGCAGACAGTTTTCATACTCTTCACTGGCAAGCCAGACATTTGAGTGGGCTTTCTTTTGTTGAGTTGTGAGTCACTCTCTTGCAGGACAAGTCAATCTATGCTTGTTTTCAATCCTCAGAGTTATTGCTGCTCTTCCTCTGGATGATTTTGTGATCCTCAGCTTATGCTGGGATGAAAAGAGGATGAACTGGGATGGGCTTTTCAATGGCTCAACTGTGCAGATAAAAACTGTACATGGACTACATCTTATGGCTGAATTATGTGAAGTCGGTTCTGCTCCTACTCCTTTACTTTGTCTAGCACTTGTCTATGCTTACCACTAGCAGCCTTCATGTTCTATGAGAAGAAGTTCCACAAATTGGTTACTTTACCATGTGAAGTCTATATCTTGCCTTCCATAAAGCAGACACGTCTGTTTCTTGGCATGGTCCACAGGGCCCTTGCTCCCCATGGTCTTGTCCTCGTGCTGTTTTGCTTCTGAGTGGAGCTGAAGGAGCCATGGTTCCTGGCTTCCTCTGAGAGACATACTTATCCTACAGAGCTTTACATCTGAAAATAAATGCACTTTTGAATTTGAAAACAATTGGCAGTTGATTCTGGGTTCTCAAAATGAAGTCCTTTTCAGGAGCATCTTATATCTAATTGATCACTCTAATTGCAAAAATATGGAGATGCCCACTCACTTCCTTTGCATATAAAAAAGACCACGTGTCATGATGTAGCTGTACCTTCCAACAGGAACAGCAATTGGCGGGAGGTGGAATTGGATGGAGAAGGGAAAGGAAACCTTTTTAGCAGGATCCCATCTGGGTCGGTCACCGGGACCAGAGGTTTAGTCTTCCAGCTTTGGGACTCATGCTGGAGCTCATCCTCAGGGAACTTCTCTCTAACCATTCTGGGCCATTCTGCAACATTATCCTGGGACAAATATATTTGCCTTCATTCATGAAACCTTTTTACTTCCCTGCTCTCCTGTAAAGTTTTGCTGCAGCTTGTATAGTGCTCTCTGGTTCACATTTTCTGCATCCTGTCATCTTCAAGGATAGAAGTTCTTTTTTATATAGTGTGTGATAAGTAACAGTTTCTGGAGGATTTAATTTGCTTTGATTTATATGCCGCCTTTCTCCGGAGACTCAGGGGATGGGGGAAAAAAAACCCCTTTCTCTCCCTTTGAAACCCTGAACAAGAAGGGAATTATATGGCTTTTTCCTTATGGTTCAGACTCTTGCCGGGGGTTGTGGGCTTCAGCAGACTGATTTTCCTCCTCACCCCCCTCTCTTTCTTCGGTGTTATTTTATTGAGGAGATTCAACACATTTCTATGCCCTCGTGTGGTGCAGAGGCAATTTGGTGAATCAAGCTGCCAGGTACAACTGCAGCTTCTATTTGCAGCATTAAAAAAAATATCTCTCACTGCCTTTGCTGTTGTTTTACAAGGTAAGTTAAAAAGCTATTTGAGAAAACCCACGGGTGCCTAACATGGCATTGTTTTTGGTACCTCATACCTCTTTGCTCAAAGATCTGGCTTCATGTTGCTGCTGCTACTCTCATGTATTTTTTTCTCTCTTTTTTTAAAATAACATTCAGCTCAGGTTCCCAGGGGAGGCAGCATGCTCAAATCCTGTTGGGCCTAATTAAGGAGTGCATAAACATCCTTTACAGACCAATGTACTTCTGCAACCTGTGGAGTCATCCCACTGTGAGGGGCGGTTTCTAAATTCAAAAAATAAAACAAAAGGCCCATCTCCCCAAATGGCCTGTGTGGAAATGGTTCTTTGCCAGTGTGGGCAGTACCGTTAAGTTAGGCCTGGATAAATCTACCCCATTTGTGACTTTTGAAAGCCTAACAACCTGTGCAGCACACGTGATTCGGATTTGGCGTATATGGGATAGTGTGTATTTTGACGCGGAAACTGCAGTAAAATGTGGTGGATGTAGCATATGTAACATGTGGTAATAAGGTGATTTAAATCCCCTTGGTTATTCTACAATTTGAAAGGTGGGAGAGATGGTGAAGGAAACAAAATGCTACAAGAGTATGTGGTTATAGAGCCGTGATGGCGAACCTATGGTGGCATGCGTAGCCATATCAGTGGGCATGCAAGCTCGGCTCTGGTGTGCATGCATGCGCTGGCCAGCTGATTTTTGGGCCTTCTGGGCCCACCAGAAGTAGGGAAGTGGTGGGGAAGGCCCGTTTTTTGCTGTCCCCAGCCTCCAGAGCCTCTCTAGGAGTCTGGGCAGGGTGAAAACAGCCTCCCCCCCACCCCTGGAGGCCCTCCGGAGGCCAGAAACGGCCAGTTTGCCACTTCCAGTCCTACCCTTTGCCCACTGGAGGTCTTCTGACAGGTCTTAGTTTTTGAAATGTGTTTTCATTTCTTCTATATTTGTCTGCATATCTCCCCATCTATTAGGATAAAATTTTCATATCCTGACTGTTTCCTTGAAAGGGAAATCAACAGACCAAAATACTACTATTTTAAAACTAGCTCAAATGGTAAAAAGAACAAAAGTAAGAATAGCATATGGAACAAGTTCCAAGTTTTCAAAATGTTTAACCAAATGCTTTCATAGGGTGCTTACAGATTATATTGATGAAAGCTGAACAATAACATTTATATCCCGCAAATATTTTTAAACCCGTCCTGTTTGTTAAACCATGGCCAATAGAGAAGGTTGAGAGAATTAAATGCCAACCACAACTTGAACATTTGTATATGTATCCACATCAGAAATGGATAAAAAAGGACCTATTTTGATGTTCCTGGTGCTTAGAACTGCCAGAGTACCCTTTCGCACTTTCCTGCTTATGGAGATGGATTATCACAGCTGCACATATTCTGGGTCCATTTGTGGCTTGAAAAGCTATTTGTTACCGGATACACATCAGGAGACCGTAAAATCAAGAGACTGGTTGAAGATATGTGGCTGCACTAGATAATTTGGGAGAGGTCCCTTAGGTTGAGTGCTTCTTTTTCAAGTCTTGATGAAGTGGCAATAGATTTATGATGGGTCAAAAGAAGGAGTATTTCTTCACCCTTTATATAATTAACAATATATTCTACACTGCCATAAAACGTGTTATGCACTTGGTGTGATGGCTTTAAAGAGAGAATGGAGTTCAGAAAAGAAGAAGTGTGACACCATAGCTAAAAGGAATCTTTAGGTCAGGGTTAGTTACTTCCAAATTTTCAGTGCTGAAGGGAAGTGATAAGAGTTGGCCCGTGTTTGAACCTGTCTTGTCAGCTCAGCAGGATTGAAATCATGTTTGCTTCAATGCCAAAGTTGCATCAGACAAGGTTTTTAATTTGTTTCTTGCTATGGATTGCTGGTGCCACTATTTTTGCTCCTTTGCACAGCCATTGGGTGACTTAAGAAGAGGGACTTCTGTCTGTTTTGTTTTCAAGCATTACCTCAAGAACCAAGGAGGAGTCTGGTAGCACTTTTTCCAACAGAGCTTTTCTTAAGAGGCATAAATGCTTGCGAACAGCAACTCTATATATCTGATGATCTAATGCAATTTAATAACATTTATTAGCCAGAAAAGCTGCTACCAGATGTGGTTTTATTTTTTGCCACCATTGTCTCTCCTACAATGCCTCCTACAGTGCCCTCAAAAACCTAGTGTTTCATGTTTCCAGTAAGGGTGCTGGATCTGGGGGTGGTGGTGTTTGCCTACCCTAGCATCCATTTTACCTTGCAGTTTTAGACTAAGAAATAGTGCAGATGCTCATTTTGATATTGTGCTGTGCATGTAAGGATGCCCATACCTGTAGATGCACAATAACAATAACATTATAACTCTCACCAAACAGCTGTAATATATATTTCACTTATTAGAAGTATAATAAGAATGGCTTCAATTTAATGCATACTTTCCAGTGGGAAGCCTTATTCAATTTATAAAATAGATTGCATCTGAAAAATGGATTTTTAACCAGCTGAAATAAAACTGGTCCCTTTAAATTATAAAAGCAAGTAACCTTGCATAGAAACATTCCCATTGAAACATCAGTGCATAGTAGCATGATCATCACAGAAGAAGAAAACGTGCCTCTGCTTGAACATTTTCCTCACTTTCTGACTTCCGTGGTGCTATTCAGTTGCAAACAATAGTAGAATATGAAAACGCTATTATTAATTCATTGAATGGAAGGAGCAGGTACATGATTTCAATCTGCAATCACAGTCACTCAGGCACTAAACGTATCCCAAAGCTGCATTCTTCTGCACTGTCTCACCACAGTACCCCATTGAGTATGCTGGCTTACCTATGAGAAGGCATTTCTGTGTATAAAACAAACTGTTAAGTACTAAAAATGTCACTTGTTCTGCATTCAATGGGCAAAGTTCTTAGCAGGCTCTCCCAGTGGAACCTGAATTATCAGTTGCCTTGCTTTTGAGCCTCTCTGCATTAGTTGGCTACGGGAGAGCAAGTGGGGGAGAGCTAGCAGGTGCAAGGGCCTGTCAAGCACTTTCTGCTTTCCATGTGGCTGATAAAAATAACTAGCCTTGTGCAGCCTCTGCAGCTAGAACAGCTGGGCATGCTCCTCCTGCATGTCCCTTCCATGTCCTTAGAGCCTGCTTTGAAGTGATTGGTAAGGTGTCTTCTGTGTGGGAGCAAGTCGTGCAGTGAAGGAGCCCTTCCCTACTCCAGCTCACTAAGCTGAGCTGTCTGGGCAACAGCCCCTCCTCTTATGCGGGCTCTGGTGAGTGGGTTCTGGTGAGTGAGCAGGAGTGGGAAGAAGACCATGGCTAGGCAAGAGGGGGCTTATGACAGAACTGTTGGTAGATTCTGGAAGAATACCGCACTGCAGACAGCAAGGAGCAGAGCAGTCCAGAAGGGAAAGAAGTGTGGTAAGATTTTGAGGCTTGCTATCAGCTCCAATGCTACTTGAAGGGCAGCTATAGGAGGGGACAGCAAGCATCTCCTTTCTTGCTAATGGGTGGTTGGCAGCAGGGCCCACAGAAGGGTTCTCTGGGAAGAGTTTCTGGGTGGACCTGATCTCTTCTGTCCAGCCTTCCCTTTCTTTAGGGGATTGATCTGTGCCTGATTATTTTTAGCACCTCTTGTTGGGTGGAGATTAGCATGCAGCTCTGCTGCTTTTTCCAGGGGGGAATCTGGGCACTTTCGCTATGATGGCAATTGGGCTGAGGAAAGGGAAATGGTACAGTAACTCCTCCAGAACAAATAGGGGCTGCTGCTTCATTTATGCCTGTTTTGTAAAAAGGTGTTGCACTTTCAAAAGAGCAGATGGGTAAAAGATTATTCTCTTTGGACCTTTCCTGTAGCATAGAGGGACTTTAACTGCTGCTGTGTTTCCTACTGCAGCAGTAATGCAGCTTTGGTGGCCTTTCTCCTTCTATGGCTTGGTGGATGGAGGGCATATAGATCGTATTTGTAGAAATTGTAGAATTTTACAGGAAAAAAATTGAAATTTTGACTTTGTTTTTGTTGATTAGGTAGGTTTATTGTTCTAGAAGTGGCTAGTATCTACTAATGCATAAAAATAAAAAGTTGATATTGTAATGTTAGTTACAATTCTACTGTGTCAAAGAGAGCTGGAAGTCAACATCTTATTTTTCCTTGCCCCTTCCCACCTCACATTTTCCCTTTTTCCTTCCCCTAGTTTTCCATTACTTTTTAGTTTACTTTGTATCTTATTTTTTGATAAAAATTAATAAAAAATTGATAATAACAAGAAATTGTTTGGAGGGAACCATGCTGGTCTTTTGCATGGAATAGGCACGTGGAGGAAGAGATAAAACATGCAATGGACCCTAAGAAAATACCAAGTGTGTGTGCACATAGGTGGGCATATTGGTGTGTGTGTGTTTTAGAGAAAGCATGTTTCAGATGCCACTAAAATAGACTCCTAGAAGGATGAGACAATTCCTTTGGCTGGGAAAACCTCGGCTAGTGTTGTTCTCTTTCTTGTAATAAGGTGTCCTCCTTTCCTCCCTGCCCATCATCAGCTTTGGCTGGGAGGCAACTGGCTGCTAAGCATGGACCACAGATGCCCGTGTTCATATGTCCCATAAATAGTACTGTCAGGCAGACAAATGGTGAAAATGTGCTAAAGAGCAGTCTGGGAAGGCAAAGGTAAACATTGCAGAGGTCAAGGACCGCCTGTGTGGCTTCAACATTTCCTTTGATTAAATGTTGAGTCTTACAGTTCTGTTTGCACACAATGGCATTTCAGAGAGGAGGAATTTCCTTGATAGTTTATAGCATCTAAGCTTATTGAGTAAAAATGAGTGCAGGTTGGAATACATGACATATTTCATTTTCATCCAGCACTGTGTATGAACATATTAATCTCTGTATTACTGGGTGTTGGTATAATTCACTGCAGAAGTGTTGGAGAAAGGGTTGTAGATTCATGTTGCCTGGGAGGATGAGTCTTAGATACAGCAAAGGTTTTAGAGCAGAATCTCTATTTACACAGAGGCAATCAAAGCAAGGGACCTTTCTTAGGAGGCAGGAGGCATCTAATCTCAAGCAGATTGCAATAAAATGGACCACTTGCAGCAGAGGGTGCCCGGTGTAATGGGATCTTGGGGCCTTGCGCCAAGTGGGACAAGTGCTAGACTTGTCCCACTTGGCACAAGACTTGTCCCACTTGGTGCTAGACTATTGCCTAATTTTCGCAAAAAGCAAAGTTACCACAAGACATAAACTGAGGGCCTCTTATGTGTGCTGTGGTAAACTAGCTTATCTTGTGCACTGACTCTTTTTGTGTTTGTTTGCCGGGGATCTGGAGAGAGTAACTTACAGAAAGCTCCACTGCTTGCACCTAGCACACAAGATGAAAGTTCTGTTGGAATGCAGTTCCACCCCGTTTTATCCTCTTCCCTTTCTTCCCCACCATGTTGGCACTAGCTTCGTTCCTCAAAAGAGGTTGTAAGAGTTCTCACCAGAGGAGGCTGGAACAAGAAGGCTTGTTCTGGATTTGTAACATCCCCTGTAGCAACAGGTGCTGCTGTGTAGGGAAAGGGAAGTATTGTTGGGATTACAGAGGAGGGGGAAGGTTTCTGGACTGGGGGAAGTTGAAAGAGGAGGGTGTATCTTCTGTTGCTGAGCTGAGACTGTATGGGCTGAAGAACTGGGGGCCCAGCTTGGCTGAGTCAAGGCTGTGGCTTGTTAATGATTGCCTGCAAGTGGGGAGAGGCCCTCAAAAGTGACTTTCCGTGCATGCATTGTGTGCCTGGGCCTCACCTTCGTCTTTCTCTTTTCCTGTTGCAGGTGGCAGGAAAACCAGAGCAGAACCATCAACAGAGGGGGGCATTGGATTATTGCCTTGGCTGCTTTTCCATTACCCCTCTTCAGTTTGGAGTAAAGTTTGGAATCTTCTGTAAATTAAGCCCCAGAAGCAAAAATTTGTAGCAGCTGCCTCTGCCCCAGTTTCCCCACAATGCCATCTAATGGGCCAGTTGACACCAGCAGTCCTTCTGTGGACCGGGAGACAGTCGATGCTCACAAGGTAAGGAAATTTCAGGTGAAGGCTGGGGTCACTGCTGGTCCTCTCTCCTATGGCTAGGTGGTCCATATGTCTCCTTCAGGTTAATCATGGTTCACACAACATGCTAAGCAGGATAAAGTATTCTGTGGCTCAGCATAGTGTGGGAATCCCACAATTGTCTTAGCAGGTTATGTTATCACATTAATATGCTTCATTTGTTTGTGCTTAGAATTTTCCATAAATACATAAATTGGATTTAATTAAGCATGTCAAGAGTTTTAAGTGAGCCCAATTTGTGATTGGGAATTGTTGCAGAATTTATTTACTTGTCTGTGCAAAACTGTATAGCACAGGTAGCACCTGCACCATCTGCATATTGCTCTGACTAAACTGCTGAACGTTTGGCACCTGTTTAATCCAAATATTAGGGACGGAACTTTCTGCTGTAATTAATTTCCATATCCATTAAATAGATGAGAATTATAGAGCAGATGGTGCAGAATGGGAGGAAGAAGAGAATTCACACTTGTTGATGATGCACTTGGACTTTTTTATATCCATATTTGATGCTTCAGAGACAAGGAAAAGTGTGATGAAACGAACATCCTCTAAGCATGCTTAGGGCAAGCATGTTGAGTGAGAAGACCTGCCTGTTGATCTTTCAGGATGATCCATACAAGTTCCATTGTCAAACATGCAGGCCAGAAAAATGAAGGAAGATCTCAGTCATCAGAGTATGGGTTTGCAAAGATTAGATTTATGAAGATAAGCCTGTTTCAGTCAGACTGAGTTGAAAACTATAGGCTAGTGAAAGAGTAAAAGAGGATAATTAGGCTTATCCTAATGTAGGAGTTGCCACTGATGTGTGCTTTCTTTGCAAGGAAATGAGCGCACCACACAGCAAAGCAGCACGTGTTGGGTGAAAGGGGTGTTTGACGTAAGCAGTTTGTTTCAATTCTGTGATTGCTGACATAGGGACAAAGTAGAGCCAATTATGGAATCCAACATGCAGAATAAACATGAAGAAAAATTTGTGTAAGGTTTGCAGTATGTATTGACCTAGATGTCCTGCTTTGATCTTGATGACACCAGTAAATTGAAAGCAGTGGATGCAGATTGTGAGAATCAATTAGACATTTGTCCCTTGAGGAACATAAAACAATCTCAGTTACTGCTTGTGGGACTGGAGACATGGTGAAGTGGTTGTGAGAATTGTGTTTGTATCAGGTTGCATTATAGCTGAAAGGATTTGCTAACAGAGAGCACGATGGGAGGAACACTGTTGCAGGTAGAGCAATTAACCTCAAATACACATGGAGATGGGAGGTCTAGGATGGAAATCAAAGAAATAAAAGCACCTATTGCAGGGAATCGCTGTTAAAAACTTCAGATTGTGGGGTTCTGACCCAGAGTGCAGTGTATCTAAGCTAAAGGAAGTTGTTTTAAATTGCTGCTGTCCAGAGGTAGTGCTGGGGAAACAAGCTGTTAGTATAGCATCTAGACATAGCCTAGATAAGGAGATATGATGGAAATGGGATTCCTAGCCAAGTACCTGAATATGGCACAGTTCAGGGTCCTTTAGATTAAACTCCAGCCCATAAACCTGTAGGGCCTTGAACTAGTAGCATTCAGTGGTGCTGTGAGTCACCGCCTCTTACACTGTATGCCCTGTGGTTGACAGGGTTGCCATCACTTTATCCCACTAAGTTTGCCTAGGAAACTGCATGTAATTACGGCTGCTGAAGCTATGATTCAGACAGCTCCAGGAAAGAAACAGAGGCTGCCAGAAGAAGGATTTATTGGAAGGGTGTCATCAACCTAACTTTTTATATATTTGCTTTTATACATTATTGTTCATCCCAGTGCATTAAACACCATCAATATAAATCAGAGAGGCAGAAATCTTCACAAATAGGATTTAACTCACTGAAGTTGCTGCCAGAAAGCTGATGTGATACAAAGGGTGAGATACTGGACTAGTACCTGGGAGAAATACATACAAGTCTACTGTCTTGGAAACTACTAGATGACTTTGGCCAGTTGTCTACCTCTTAGAGGAGGAGGTACAATTATGTTGCTTTGGTTTCCTGGATAAACAAATAAACAATCAAATAAAGGATGAATGAGCGTAATATCCAGGCCAGCCAAGTTTCATGAGGAAAAGTGTTCCAAAGTCAGAGGTTCTACCTCTGAAGGTCCTCAGCCCTCTATGTCAGGGGTCTCCAAACTTGGCAACTTTAAGACTTGTGGACCTCAACTCTGGGAGTTGAAGTCCACAAGTCTTAAAGT
>JANHZT010005176.1:64844-76185 GCA_032468215.1 Stegonotus admiraltiensis
TCTAAGTGGTTTACAGAGTCAACATATTGCCCCCAACAATCTGGGTCCTCATTTTACCCACCTCAGAAGGATGGAAGTCTAAGTCAATCTTGAGCTGGTCAGGATCGAACTATGGCAGGGCCAGCCTGCAATACTGCCTTCTAACCACTGTGCCACCAGTCAAATCCTTTTGACTGCTGCCGGAGCAAAGACAGATGAAGGCATTAAAGTCAGAAAAGGTGTGATCTGGATGCTTCTATTAATCATGATTAGTAGTTTCTTTAACAGAATGGGTTCTATACTTGGTTGATTTAGGAGGATTTGGGATGTTTCAGTGATTTCTAAAGGAAATGAAAGGAAATTTAGCTTCTTTCCTTAACTTCCCTTTCAATCCTTAGCTTCCCTCATTTTTAGTTGACATAGGCAGTGGCTATACAAGGGATCACAGCCTTTCATTTAGCAACTATTCAAAACTGCAACTGCTGTAACAGCCTGTTGTGGGATGACCTCTTCTCTCAGCTACTCTTACAATTTCTAACCACATCATTGATTGACCTTTTCAGCCCTGTTTTTCTCTTTTCCTTCTCCCACCTGGTGGCTTTTCAAAATGCCTACAAGGTTTTTGTTTTATAGTTTCCGTTGCCTACTTTAATTGATACAATCTATTTATTTGAAACTTTTTTATTACTATTTTCTTTCTTTTTTAATCTGTATACTACCCAACAAGTCTCATCAGGTGGTGGAACCCAGATTATCTTCCTTGGGCTGAGAAATTAAATAGGCTTGGACTTCTTTAGTATTTGGATAGGAGAACCTCTGGATATCACAGTTGTAGGCTAAAGTATAGAGTAGAAACCCCACCCCCAAACGACAGCAATGGCAGTCCCCTTTCATACTTTTCCCAAGGAAACTGTGAAATCATTAGGATTCAGCCTGGATTTTAAGAAGACTTTACCTTGACTTTATTGCCCAATGACTAAAATTGCAAATTACCTTATTCCCGTAATGTGATACAATAAAACTTGCATTAAACTCTTTAAAGCAGGGGTCTCCAATCTTGGCAACTTTAAGATTTGTGGACTTCAACTCCCAGTATTCCTCAGCCAGCTTTGCTGGATGAGGAATTCTGGGAGCAGTTGAAGTCCACAAGTCTTAAAGTTGCCAAGGTTAGAGACCTCTGCTTTAAAACAATACTGCAGAATGAAAGCTCACAACCTGGAAAAATCTAAAAAGAACAAGGAGAGGTTTCAACATAAAAAGACTTAAAAACTTGTGGGACAAAGAAACTTCACTGAGGCTGAAGACAGCCAAGTGGGAATGTCTTCTGGGGAAGACATTCCAGAGCAGGAGCATATCTACTGAAACATCATCCTAGTTTTCTAGGACTTTCCAGGAAGAGGAGAGTAGAGAGGTGGAAGGACAAAGGAAAACAGTATATGTAGAAAAGAACAATCAATATCCTTCTAATTCCAAAAGTATGACTCTAGTTTAGCATTCTGTACCCACTAGACAAGAATGGGGAATGTTTTCTTAATTGTCTTGCGCAATTTGCTTTCCATAGTATCCTTAATTGTTCCAATATCAATTTATATTCCTGCAAGTATGAAGAAACATATTTTTCCTGGAATATTATGCAGAGTACTTAAGGCTCACTTATTAAACACACACATAGCCCGAACAGGCTCAGCATACAAATCAAGGCTATTCTCAAAGCCCCACAAGCTCAGAGGGCCCTGATTCTTCCTTGTTGTGGTCATATAAACTATTCACACAGGAACATTTTTAAATGGGGTAGGAACTGAGCTTGGCTCTGTTTCATACTAGCTGGCCACCATCTTACATTACCCCAGACTTTTTAAGCCTGAGAAACAGAAACTGACAATCAAGCTATCAGGGGAAATTTATCATCAAATTTTCCTAAGAGAGCCAGCTTGGTGTAGTAGTTAAGGTACTGGACTAGGACCTTGGCAACTGGGAGTTTTAGTAGTTTCTTCAACATGAAAGCTGGCTGGGTGACTTTAGTTGCTTAGATTTGAAGAGACAGGAGAATTATGTGCATCACGTTGAGTTGTAAAAAAAAATAAAGATGGGATGTAAATCTAATAATAAATGCAAATAAAAGTTCAACTTTCAAGAAGAAACAATTTAATGCACGTTGCTGAGAGTCTTTGCTAAATGGATGTTTTGGGTATAATGTGACATGAAAATCTTGGCCAAAGGGAATGGTTGTGTAGACTACAGTACATGTAGTATTGTATTTCAGCGTTAACTCTGAAACACTGTATTACTTATTCTCTACTCCACTCACCAATAATTGGGAAAACAGGGCCTCTGATGCTTAAAGGAGTTTAATATGCAGGTAGTCCCATATTGTCTATCGGGTGATATGGCCAAGAGACCCTGGGTTGGAGGTAAAGTGCTCTAAGTACATTTGATCCCAATAGAAACCATATGTTTGGCTCTTTGTAGGGCCCCATACTAATTCTAACCTCTCTTTCTGTGTTTTTTAGGCAAAGATGACAAGGAAGAAAACCACTACAACTCACTGAAAATGGAGGCAAGTATTGTGTGAGAATTTCATCGGCTGAGAGTAAAGTCACTTCTATTCCCGAGACAGCAATTGTTCTATGGGAAAATAAGTCAGAAGTTGAATTGCACATTTATGCAATAGTTAATAGAAATTAGTATACTTTAACTATTTCTGCCCTTAGTGGACATAGATCACATTGTGGCACCAAGAGCTAAATTTTATAGTGTGTTGGTCCCAGGTGCCTTCTTAATTCAGGGAAGGCAGGAAAGCAGGGCTCTTCCTGTAAGACATTCTTTTGGTGAAGGCTAAACCATTTCTTGTGCTCCAAGTCATTGATGTTGTTTTAGGAGGATATAAAACATAAAAAGGGCCAAATGGGCAGGGTTCAGGATATTCTTCACATTTGCTCATATTTATAGGTATTCTCACTCCTGAGTTTGTGCTGTGCAACAGTGAAACAAGAATAGTTTAGAATCCTGTCAGTATCCAAGGATAGATAAACACGAAAGCCTCACCCTTCCTTTGGCAAATAGAATTCCTTTGTAATACTTCCAGAATGTTCTCTTTGACTTTGAAAGAGAAGGGATGCAGGCAGCTGCTGAGAGCAATTTATGTTTCTTTCTACATTCATCCATTTTCTGGGTTTGCACAGCAAATTGGACAGAGCCCTTGCAAACAGAGAAAAAGCCCGGTTTTAGGGGAAAATGAGGCCCCTTTTCATCAAACAATGTCATAACATGTGCAAAAGTCCATCAGGGTTGGGTGGCTATAACACATTTATAAAAAACAAACTGTATATTTGTGAAGTATTAATAGATCTGTATAAGTTCCATAACCTGAAACGTTTGTTTTAAGACAATTGCTTCCCCCCACAAAAAATTGATAGGTTGTAGGAGAGAAACAAAGGGAAGTGGTGGCTCAGTGGCTAAGACACTGAGCTTGTCGATCAAAAGGTTGGCAGTACAGCGGTTTGAATCCCTAGTGCCGCATAACGGGGTGAGCTCCCATTACTTGCCCCAGCAATTTGAAAGCACGTAAAAAATGCAAGTTGAAAAATAGGGACCACCTTTGGTGGGAAGGTAACAGCATTCCGTGTGCCTATGGCGTTTAGTCATGCCGGCCACATGACTACAGAGACGTCTTTGGACAGCACTGGCTCTTCAGCTTTGAAACGGAGATGAGCACCGCCCCCTAGAGTCGGGAACGACTAGCACATATGTGCGAGGGGAACCTTTACCTTTTAGGAGAGAACAAAAAACAAAACAAGCAGCATGGAACAAGCAGTTCTTTGCTGCTCTGTTGTTATTTTATTGTGTTCATTTTGTGTTACTGTGCATATAGGAAGAAAAGAATAGATTTGTAGTGAAAACAGCCTGGATCAAAAATGGGTGCATTTCAGAACTTTTCAGAAAGTTTAGCTACCTAAAAAGCTAAACCTGAAAAGTTTAAAAACCTGAAGGGAAAAAAAAACACATTTGGAAGTGTTCTTATATTAGCCAAATGGGCTGGATATGTACATGATAAGCCATCCCACAATTAATCACATTTAACCAAATATTGTATACTTTATAAACACAACTAGTTGCCTGTCTGCTACATGTACAATGTTCGTTCATTTAGTCTAGAAGAAATTATGAATCTGGACTTCAGGAAATGGCACTGCAAACATAAATGGACTATAGATCAGCTGTGGTAAAACACGTGATATCACTTATGGACTAGTGCACCAAAGCAAAATAAGATCTGCTTCTTTTCCCCTCTTGCTCTGGTATTCGATAGGCAACTGACCAGACATATCTCCTCCAGAGTAGCTCCTCTAATAGGCCTATAAGCTCTGCATCTCTAAAAAATTAGCATACAGGTAGTCCTTGATTTTTGACTGGGTGCTTAGCAATTGAAGTTACACCACACACCCAAAATGCTACTCATGACCAAAATTCGAAGTTATGACGTCTGCCCTTCCCACAACTTCTTGGGTGCTTGGAAATTGGCCAGCATTTACAACTATTTGCAGCACTCTGTGGTCACTTCACCACAATTTACAGTATTTTTGCCAGAAACGGTGTTCACTTCCAGTTTCCAGCACTGACCCACAGCAAACAATGGATTCATTTAACAAGCCCCACAGAAAAGATAGAAAAATTGGGTCTGATCATGCAATGATCTGCTGTACAACTGTGATGACTTATAACTGAAATTGTGGGCTCAGTGATGGTTATAAGTCAAGGACTACCTCTGTATTTACACAATACACCAGGCTTCAGATTTATAGAAAAGAATGACCCCAAAACTAACCACAACCACAGGTTCAATCATATAATATATTTAACCTGGTTACTGAATTAGCCATTTTCTGGGTATTGACAAACTTTTAGAGCTTAAACACCAACAAAATCTCATCTTGCACAAAAGCAGTGATTACATTGTACACTGTACATTGTACAGATCTGGTTGAGGCTGTTGTGTTCATTCATTCAGTACTTTCACCACATAAATAATCAATAATCAGGTAGTCTTCAACTTGCAACCACAATTGGGATCAGAATTTCTATTGCTAAGCAAGGCAGTTAAGTGAGTTGCACCCAATTTTACCACTTTTTTGCCACAGTTGTTAAGTGAATCAGGCAGTTGTTATGTGAATCCCATTCCCCCCATTGACTTTGCTTGTTGGAAGCCATCTGGGAAGGTTACAAACGGCAATTATATTACCTCAGGGTATCATAAATATGCCTGTTGCCAAGTGTCTGAATATTGACCATGGGGATGCTGCAGTGGTCGTAAGTACAAGGGCTGATTGTAAATAATTTTTTTCAGTGCCATTGTAACTTTGAACCATCGCTGAACAAATGATTGTAATTCGAGGACTACCTGTAATAAATTCTTCAACAAAATCAACTTAACCTTGAAAATGGTAGGGAAGGGTTATTGTGAAGTGTCTGCTCCAGACAGGCCAGTAAAAAGGTGCTTCTACAGAGCCATTTCTTCTAATCTCAATTCTTTAGAGAACTTGGAATTTTCAGACTAAAACACGATTTGTGCAGATGCTGCATTTGCTTCTCCTGCTGCTGAAATATCTAGCTTTTGGATGCCCATTTAAGGTGCTTACTAAGGTTGCTTTTGTATTTATTCAGAATGTCGGGCAGAAGAGGGTTGTATGAGGTTATAAGACTAAATGAGTTACAAATCTAGTCTTCCATTCGATGCTCTGACGTAACACTGAAATTATCAATCACATTTGAAATTTGAAGACAGGCTAAGAAAGTGATGCATTTATACAACACACTAAATAATACTAAACCAGGATTAGTAAAGTCAACATAACATAATACTTGTGTTTTTACATCTTACAGAGCCACAAATTAACACCCAACCCATTTAAAATTACTCTAGTGCATTGTATAAACACAGCCAAAAATAGGTAAGATTTGAAACTGATCGCTTGTTTGCTGTCCTTGATGGAAACCATTACCATAGCTGTTCTTCGTTATACAGAATATATGCAGTTAAGTCTTGATTTATTTCTATCCTTGGATCGCATACTCTGAATTGGAAATCCAGAAACATCAAATGAATTATAGTATGGGAATCTTAGCTTGTCATTTTGGCTTAGTAAAAGTAATTATTGGTTTTTTGGACTGTTTAGAGTGGGGGTCTCCAACCTTGGCAACTTAAAGACTTGTGGACTTCAACTCCCACAGAATTCTGGGAGTTGAAGTCCATAAATCTTCAAGTTGTCAAGGTTGGAGACCCCGGTTTAGAGACGTTTGGCACCTGTAAACAATCCTAGATCAGTAGTAAACAAAGAAAGACTTTCTTCAGAGCTATATCTTCAGGGTTCACTATGATCATTCCTCATGACCAGTGGAAGCAAAATAGCAGGTGTATCTTTCTTAATTTCCCCAAAATATTTTTTCCTACACATGTGTCCATGCCTTGAAGTAGCCATTCTTTATATCTCCCTCCTTCTCTTAGGGATCTCGTGGCCGTCTGCGTGGAGGACTGGGTTGTGAGTCCATCCTTCGCCCGAGGCCAGTGCAGCGTCTGACCTTCCAAGCTGGAGATCCCTACTACATCAGCAAGAGGAAGCGGGACGAGTGGCTGGCCAGGTGGAAGAGGGAGGTGAGGAGGCGCATCGGTATAAATGTCCTTAGCTATGAAGGAAAACCTCCAAATGCCAATTAGATCTTAACTTTTCCCCAGAGAAGTTACTTCTGAGAAGTTACTCCTGAGAAGTTACTTCTGTTTCATGCTAATGGATATGTATTTTTTTTTGTAATGTTAAAATACACAATTATTAGGAGAGTTAGAACTTGGTGTTGACCTATGGATAGTTTGAGAATGCCAAGGTTCTTTTCTGAACAGTTCCAGGATTCTCCATGGAAGATTAAAAAAAATCTTTATAACAAATGGATACTAACTGGGTGAGACAGGATTATACATTAAACTTTAGAGACTTAAGACTTGTTGACAGTTGCTTCCTCATTGTGTGGCTTGGTGAGTGAAATGGCTGGGCCAGCTGAATGAGATAAGAAGATGACAGAGTAAACCATCCTCTTCCCTTGATAGGGAATTTCCAACTTTGTATGAAAATACATTTTCTTCCTCATATTACAGCTTATTTATTTCTGTGGGGGAAGCCATGGTGGTGGTTTAAAAGAGACCAACCTATGGAGCAACAGTGAAGGGTTGTGTTTGAGGCATAGGAAAACAGCTAGAATTGTGAGTGACTTCCCCCAGATTTGGACAATAAAGTGGGAAGCCATTTTGTGCAATAAGGCTGGCTCTGGGGTAGGGATTCTCTTGAGCATTTGCTGAAAAGATACTTGGAATGTGAGATATTATTATAGGTGTCATTTATAAAGAGCTGGTAGTGTGTGTGGCTCCTAAGAATGTAGCGACAGGGATAAATTGGCTATAGAGGGAAAAGTGTTAGGAGGATTCCAGTATCTGCCTAACATTAGTTTTACAAAATATAGTAATTATTCTACAGTGTAATGGGACACTTTAATATGCCACTTGGGAGCAAGGGAGCTTCTGGGGAAATGTGGCATAGAGGCAGACCTCTAAGACTTATTGGTCCCTATTGCTTGCATGCACAGTAAATGAGAATAATTATTGTAGAATAGGTGAGCAGATAGATTTGTGGGTGGGTGGGCTCTGATGATGTAACATGATGAGCTGGGTGGCGTGGTGGAAATTTCTTCCAGTCTTTTTCTTACTGGAAGCCAAATGTCCTTATCTACTCTATAGGAGTCCTGGTGAGTCATAGACCTTCTTTTCTCACATACTGCTGTTCGTCTTTCATATTGGTTTGTGGTCCTGACCTAATAGCAATAGCACCTTTATATACCATTATATAGCATTTATATACCACTTCACAATGCTTTACAACCCTCTCTAAGCAGTTTACAGAGTCAGCATATTGCCCCCAACAATTTGGGTCCTCATTTTACCCACCTCAGAAGGATGGAAGGCTGAGTCAACCTTGAGCCTGGTGATATTCGAACTGCTGGCAATTGGCAGTCAGCAGAAGTAGCCTGCAATACTGCATTCTAACCACTGTGCCACCACGGCTCCTATCTAAGGCAACCATGTATCTACCCAAATAAATATTTAGATCACACTTGGTCTAGCCTCTCCTGCAATTGTCAGGAATGATAACATTAAAGCTAGACCTCTTTGGATGTTACCTAGTAGAAAATTGGGCTAAGTTGGGAACTTGTAAACAAAAGAACACAAGCAGGCTTGTCTGTAATTCAGTTTTCCGATGCATGTTGTCCCAGCTTTGCTGCCTTCTCCCTAATTTTAAATTTTGGCTTGGATTTTATTGTACTTCGTTTAATTGTATTTTTTGTGTATGTCTGAGTGCGCCTTCAAGTCAATTTTGACTCCTGACAACTGCTTGAATAAATCCATGCAGTTTTCTGGACAAGATTTTTGGAAATGGCTTGCCATTACCTTCTTCCTAAGGTTGAGACAGAGTGACTGTCCCAAAGTCACCCAGCTGACATCCTCCCTCAGGTGGCACTGGAACTCACAGGTTCCCAATTTCTCGTCTCATTCCTTAACCACTAGTCCAAACTTGCTGTCCATTGTACATATAAACAGTTGAAAATAGGCTAAAATGAAATGTCTAAGATGCCTGAATTTCATTAGCAGTTTGTGTTCAAGGAAGGGTAGTGAGGGGTACTTTTAGACAGCATCCAGTTTAGGCTCTAAATTGGGGGTGCAATCTTCTCTCTCAGTTGTCATGTCCATTTCTCAGAGTTGTTGCATGGATTTGCTCCCACTTTTCTTTGGATGCTTGTGTCAAAATTATGAGAAATATAACAACACTAAAACCTATGGTTTAAAAAAAATTCACAACTTAATTTAAACCAGGTTTTGTCATTGCCAAGTTGGAACAGATGGATTTCGGATTATACTAGGGTATTTATTGTTAGTTTTTTAGTTAGAATCGGGTTGTAGGCCTCCTCCTGAAGAGCTGGTGACATTCTTGTCTTTCACCCATTTGCTTGCCAACCCTGTTTGCTGCTGCTAAGATCCTTTTCTCAGCTGATCCCCTAGTAGTTGTATAGAAAGTAATATTCTGATGCCATGTAACCTCATTCTCCTCTAAAACAGCTACAGCTTATTTCTCAAGAGTTGCTTGCAAGAGAGACAAATAACTTTTGAAAAGAGCTTTGCAATCTTCTTAGGAAGGGGCTCCAGAGGGAAGTACACTCATCAGCATGGAGAACTTTCTCTTCAGAAGATCTGCAATTTAGCAAAATAGCCACTTGTGAATTAGACAGTTATCTGTAATTCTTCACCAAATATTTGAAGAAACTTTCATTATGTGATTTCTGATTATGGTGGATATGTGGAGACTGGTACAGTCAAGTACAGATTGGAATTGTGGTACCTGCCTTATTTTGAGCAAAATCAATAGTCCACCTAGTTAAACTTTGTCTGCTTTGGCAGCAGCCCTCCAGTTTCACAAGAAAGGAATAGCCTTTCTCAGCATCCTTTCACCTGGAGAGTTCGGCTAATGAAGCAGGAGGTTATCACTGAGAGACAAACTAGAGAATATGTGAAATGTTTGGATTCATATTATGGATATAATACGTATCTGTATGCCAGTTTTAGTCACTTTTATTCTTGCTGCAGAGGTAGAATGAGGGCAAGGGCCATGACATATGGTCTACGTCAAAGAATCCTTCAATTTTCAGAAACATGCTGACTGAGGAGAAATGAACTTGAGCCTTCATAATGAATGGGCGCATTATTAATTGATGAGACTCTGTTATTTGGCCTTCCAAGGGACTCTGGTATGATGGGAATCCATGGTTTCTTATCTCTCTGCTCTATGTATTTGCATGTGTTTCTTTAAACTCTTGGTTTCACTGTAACACTTCATGGAGGCAATAACCAGAAAAGCTTTCCATCACTTGTAAAACTTAAACATGAAACTACCGTATTTTTCAGAGTATAAGACGCACTGGAGTATAAGACATGCCTTAGTTTTTTGGGTGGAAAATGGTGGGTGGGTGGGGGAAATCTGCCTACCAGGTATTCATCTAGCTAGCGTCCTTTGTCTGGTCAGTTTCAGCACATTAGTTTGCTGGTTATAGGATAAAAAACCAGCTTCTAAAGCACAGTCGATTGTCGGAGGGAGCAGCAGTGAGAAAAGCAGGCAAAGCATGGACGGTTGCTTCACTCGCTAGTGCCTCGTTAGGGCTGAAAAAAAGCTTCAAAAAAGCTACATTCGGAGTATAAGACACCCAAATTTTCAGCCTCTTTTGTGGGGGTGGGGTGGGAGTGTGTCTTATACTCTGAAAAATACGGTAGTTAAGTGGATTAATTTTCTACACAGCCAGCAGAAGCCACTTGATGTAAAAGAATCTAAGCTGCATTTTTAAAAGCTCTCACTAAACTAACCATCTTGCATCTTTCATAATAGCATGTGCTATTTTGATATTTCTTTTCACAGGAGCTGGTCCAGACACTTGTCCTTCAAGGGCTTCCTGAGTTTTTTCCATCCAGGAAAACTTGGTCCCACAGATTAAAATATTGAGTCCTGAGATTCATTTTTAGCTAAATGCTAATATCCAGACTTTTTTTTCCTTTGCTTTTGCTTATCTGTCTTCCTTTCCACCACTTGTGGATCAGTTCCAGAAAATACCACTAGCTACTGCTTGTGCAAAATCATAACTTAGTTCTGGCACTTTTGGCAGTTCAAAATTTAGAGCTTCATACTAGAAATAACAATCTTGATGGGCATTATAACCCTCTGGGCACATATTTGGAAATTATTTGATTTATTTACCAGGCTGTTTGTTTTCTGAACTTGCTCCAATGATGTGCTTGACTCTTATTCACTATATTCTAACAGAAAATTTCCCATTTGGTTTTATTTATTTATTGGATTTTTATCCCATCTTTATTACTTTATAAGTAACTCAAGACGTCGAACATTCCTAATACTCATCCCTCCTCCTATTTTCCCCACAAGCACAACCCTGTGAGGTTGGTTGGACTAAGAGGATGTGATTGTTCCAAAGTCACCCAGCTAATTTTCATGCTTAAATTGGGATTAGAACTCAATCTCCTGTTTCTAGGCTAGCATCTTAACCACTACACCAAACTGGACTGTTTCTCTGATCTAGTGAGCTCCTGGGTATGTTTGTATATTATACAGGCATATATTTTATACACATGTACACACATAAAACACACACACACAATCAATAACTTAATAGGTAAAGGTAAAGGAAAAGGTTCCCCTCGCACATATGTGCTAGTCGTTCCCGACTCTAGGGGGCGGTGCTCATCTCCATTTCAAAGCCGAAG
>JANHZT010005176.1:94652-105997 GCA_032468215.1 Stegonotus admiraltiensis
ATTTAGTGAACATCTGCGGGATAAGATTGCTCAGATTCAGGATGGGCTGGACTCTGACTGGGCAGGGTCGGTGGGGGAGGTGGTGACGGGTCTGGAGATTTGGGATGAGTTTGATTCTGTTACTCCCGAGGAAGTGGACAGGATCATTGGGAAGCTGAATACTACCACATGTGTGCTGGACCCATGTCCCTCCTGGCTTGTTTATTCGGCCCGGGAGGTCACACGTGGCTGGATCCAGGCAGTGATAACTGCTTCCTTGGGTGAGGGGAGTTTCCCGGCCACCTTGAAGGAGGCAGTGGTGAGACCCCTCTTCAAGAAGCCTAACCTGGACCCAGCTATTTTGAATAACTTTCATCCTGTCTCCAACCTTCGCTTTATTGCGAAGGTTGTTGAGAGCATGGTGGCACATCAGCTCCCGTTGGCCCTGAATGAAACATTATATCTGGACCCATACCAGTCGGGTTTCAGGCCTGGGTAAAGCACAGAGACGGCATTGGTCATGCTGATGGATGATATCTGGAGGGCTCGAGACAAGGGTTATTCCTCTGTCCTGGTAATATTAGATCTCTCGGCGGCTTTTGATACCATCGACCATGGTATCCTTCTGCGGCACCTTGAGGGGTTGGGAGTGGGAGGCACTGTCTTATGGTGGTTCTCCTCCTACCTCTGTGGGCATTCACAAGCGGTGTTGGCAGGGGGACAGAGGTCTGCCCTGAGGCCCCTCATGTGTGGGGTTCCTCAGGGGTTGGTCCTCTCTCCCCTTCTGTTCAACATCTATATGAAGCCGCTGGGGGAGATCATCCATGTTTTGGGGCGGGATATCATCAGTATGCTGATGAAACCCCTCTTTTTATATCCACCCCGAATCAACCCAGTGATGCCCTTGACATGATGTCCTGGTGCCTGGAAGTGGTGCGGCTTTGGATGGGGAGGAACAGGCTTCAGCTCAACCCTGCCAAGACAGAGTGGCTGTGGGTACTGGCATCTTGGTTCCAGGAGAATATTCCATTGTTGGTCATAGGGGGTGAGGTGTTGCCCCCTGTAGAAAGGCCGCGCAATTTAGGCGTCCTTCTGGATTCACGGTTGACTCTGGACGATCATGTTACGACTGTGACCAGGGGGGCATTTGCTCAGATTCGTCTGGTGCGCCAGTTGTGCCCTTACCTGGACTGTGATGACCTACGCACAGTCACTCATGCGCTCGTCACCTCCCGGATCGACTACTGCAATGCTGTTTACATGGGGCTGCCCTTGAAGACCACTCGGAGGGTTCAGCTGGTGCAGAATGCAGCCGCCCGGCTAGTGATGGGAGTGTCCCAACATTCTCATGTTACACCCCTCCTGCGGGACCTGCATTGGCTACTGGTTGCCCTCCAGGTGAGATTCAAGGTGCTGGTAATTACCTATAAAGCCCTACATGGCTTAGGCCCGGGGTACCTGGCAGACCATTTCCGGCCAGCGACAGCTTCCCATCGCTCGGTGCGTTCTCACAGGGAGGGCCTCCTTGGGGTCCCGTCGGCCAGACAGTGTTGGCTGGCGACTCCTAGGGAGCGGGCCTTCTCTGTGGGCGCACCTACTCTGTGGAATCAGCTGCCCCGGAGCTCCGGGTAGCCCCTGACCTCCGCTCTTTCCGCCGTGACCTCAAAACATGGTTATTTGGCCTGGCCGGATTGGACTGAAGGGGTTTTAAAGGGGATTTTAAGGGTTTTTTACATTTTAAAATTGAATTTTGTATATTTTATTGTTGTGAGCCGCCCTGAGTCCCTTGGAGAAAGGGCAGCATACATGTCTAAATAATACAATAATACAATACAATAATACAATCTGTTGTTTACTGCCTTGCTTAAGGGACAGGTAAACAGTGGAGGTTTAACTAGTAAGATGTGCCTCTCTAAAATATTTCCATTTTGACCACTTTCTTTCCTTCCTCTTTCCCAGTTTGTTTGGCTTGTAGAGTGAAGCCTCCTCATTAGTGGCTGAGTGTGTTTTTGATATCTACTGATAAATCCTGTTTCACAAACATATACAGTCAGAGCAGTTCAATATAATTGTTTTCAAGGGAAAGGAGGATCCCTTGAAGGTGTTGAATTTTTTCTCTCTGAAACTCCTCCAGCTCCTCAAATAGCAGAACATTTCTCAACCATGTTTGAAAGTATTAACAGTTACAGTTTCCCCAATTGCCTGGTCTGTATTGGGAACACAGACATTGTAAGGGAAACAGAGAAAGCTCTGAATCTTTCCTAAATGCTGAAATAAAAGCCCCATTCGCAGTGTTATTTTCTGATATTTAGCAATATCCCCTAGGCTCGTGTATTAAGACTTTTTATCAGTTGCATGGAGAAGACTGGGCAGTGGCTGTAGGCACTGATTAACACAGTGAGCCATTTAGATTTAGCTATAGAGTACAAGGACTGAAAATCCAGCTTTATAGTTAGCAAACAAGGACAAGTGCTTGTATTCTTAAGTGGATTTTACCAGGAGACATTTGTATCCTGCTCCTTTCTCTGAGGTTCTCAAGAGCAGTAGCTTTTTAGCATTATATCATAGCCATTGTTCATGTGAAGTAGAGAATTTTGCTCCAGATCCACTCAAGAGGCTTTGTAACTCAGTAAAGATTTAGAGCTGGGTCTTTTTTCCAAACTCACTGTTCTGGTTTCTACATACAACATGCTGGCTTTGCAAAACCAAAAGATATAAACAGTGTTTTTTCTTAATGCAGAAATAATTGAGTTAACAAAAACTCCCTTGTGCAAACCCAGAAAGCATTGAAGGCGAGTGATTAGATTCATATAGTTTGCTTAATCTTTAACCTGGATTAACAAAATACAGTTGTGGTTTTAGAAATAAGAGTCACTGTATGGAAGTATTTGGGCACCCTTGTTGAGGTTTAGAAGCTAAACAGGATACATTTCAGTTAGTACCTGGAAGGGAAAATTCCAGGGCTGAAAGTTACGAAGTTGGAAAAAACATTTCAAAAGGAAGCAATGGAAAACTGCTCCATATTGTTAAGAGATTTGGATGATTTGTGAAGTCCCCAGGACCTAAGATATTTTTTTAAATTTGGCTCAATATGTGATCTTGTTTTTCATAATATGCTAAAATAATGGTTGGGGTTTGACTGAACCATATGCCAAGACCATGAGTTCTAGTCGTGCCTTGAGCATGAAGCTGGCTGGGTGACATTGGCCCAGTCATTCCCTCTCAATCCTAGGAAGGAGGCAATAGCTTTCCCCCCTCAAAAAATATGCAGGGGTTTGTCCAGACAGTTGCCACCAGTCAAAAATTTACTTGAAGGCAAGCACAAACATTCTCAGTATTTTAAAAGAAATATTTTCGTCCTATTTTTAAAATTGTAAAATTACCAAAAAAAAAAATTAGAGAGCAAAATGCAACAGGTAAAATAATTTAAAATTTAAATAGATGAATGCTAAAGTAACAACTTAATAAACAAAATTTTTATTTTATTTTTTTTAAAGTTTTTTTATTATAACACAGTAAGACAATACAAGACATACAACACTTATATACAAAACTCTTTTTACAGCTCTTTCATAGTGGTCCTTCCTTACTATTTACTATTTCCACGAATTTTACTTTATCTTATTCCAAATTACTATCTGTCCCCATCATTTCATTTACAATATAATTCTCTTTTTCATTTCAATCACTAAATTGTATTTTAACAATTTTTCCCATTATTTTTGACATTTCTTTCTCTCCCCCTTATTTTTCTTCTTCATTTTTACTTTCCTCCAACCACTCATACCATCTATACCAAATTTTATAGTATTCTGTATCCTCTTTTTCTTTGAGTTCTTTTGTCAGTTTATCCATCTCTGCGCATTCCAAGATTTTTTTTATCAACTCCTCCTCTGTTGATATATTTTCTTTTTTCCAATTTTGGGCATAAGCTATGCGGGCAGCTGTTAAGATATGTAGTATTAAATATTTTACTTCCTTTGTATAATTTTCTGTGAAGACCCCTAGCAAAAATGTCTCTGGTTCTCCCTTTATTGATTGTTGCATTATTTTCTCTAGCCACTTTTTGACTTTGGCTCAAAATTTCTTTGCCGCTGGACAAGTCCACCAGAGATGACAATATGTTCCATAATTGTTTTTACATTTCCAGCATACTGGCGATTTGCTCGGAAATATCTTGGCTATTCTGGCCGGTGGTAAATGCCATCTATGGAACATCTTCAACTGGTTTTCCTTGTATGCCATAGACAGTGTTAGTTTCATATTTGTTCGCCACATCTTTTCCCACTTCTCTAATTCTACTGTATGATTAAAGTTCCTTGCCCACTTGATCATAGTATCTTTAACTATCTTAAAATTAAACAGGACTTGCATTTTAAAAGAAGCATGATTACAAACCACACCATTTTTTTTCATTTTAAGATTTATGCCCTTTCTTAGGCAATGTACAGGGACTCTCGATTTTATTCTCCTGATGTCAGAAAATTAGGTGAGGGGCCCTTGGTGCTCTCTGAGCTTGGTTGTTTTCTTGCAGGTTTCATTACCAAACTAAGTAACATCATTACATACAATGTAAAGACTGCAACAGCCACTACATAGAACAAACAAAAGACTAGCAGAACACCAACTAGCAGTTAGAAGACATGATAAAAACTCTTTAATTTCACAACACATGGACAGATTTAAGATTAGTTTCAACTAGGAAACTTTGACCATGGTAAACCAAGCCAAGACCACTCCTACCAAAACTGACAGGGAAGCCATTAAGAATATAAATTGAGAGCAAACCCCACTCCCTACTAGTACTGATGTTGTTGTCATATCATGCAGTGCACTGCAATGTTTGCAACAAACCAAACTTAGAAAGTACCAAGGGCCCCTCACCTAATTATCTGACATCAGGAGAATAAAATTGAGTGTCTCTGTACATTGCCTAAGAAGGAGCATAAATCTTGATAGTTCAATCCTGAGCTATAAATATTCTCTTCTATCAAAAAAATAGGTACTAAACAAGTCTCCCTAGAATTGAGTATTAGCACCAAGACGTTTATTTTCTGAGTAGCTATCACTAAACAGGAGTAACTAAAGAAGAGTTTCTGTTAAACTTTATATATCAGGTATCTGTTGAGATAGTATGGCCCTAAGAACTGAAGAGTTAACAGAGGTCAAAACCAGTATTTGAATTTAGCAGAAGCCATTTGCTTTCAAGCCATGAGAAACAGATAGAATCACAGAACTAATAAGTGGATGAAGGCTGCATTGACAACACTCTTAATTAGGAGAGGTGAACAGCTAATGGCTCTAAACCAGAGGTGGTATTCAGCAGGTTCTGACTAGTTCTGGATAACCGGTAAATACCATCTCTGACTGGCCCCACCCCCATCTATTCTCTGCCTCCCAAATCCCAGCTGATCAGGAGGAAATGGGAATGGAAATGGAAATCCTTCCCCTGCCACACCCACCAAGCCACACCCACAGAACCGGTAGTAAAAAAAATTTGAATCCCACCACTGCTCTAAACCTCTCCTAATGACAGTTAATATTACCTGAATTAATATTTGGTAACTTGATGGGTTGAACGAACTCATGGCTTAGGACCTGGGTACTTACGAGATCGCCTTCTGCTACTGATAGCCTCCCACCAGCCAGTACGCTCCCACAGAGAGGGACTCCTCAGGGTGCCATCGGTCAAACAATGTCGACTGGTGACCCCCAGGGGGAGACCCTTCTCTGTGGGGGCACCCGTCCTCTGGAATGAATTGCCCCCGGAGATACGGATGATCCCTGACCTACGCACCTTTCGCCGTGCCCTCAGGATGCTACTGTTTCAACAAGCTGGGCTGGCCTGAACATTAAATTTTAATGGGTTGCTTTGTTTTTTAACAAGGTTGGGGCCAAATTATTTAATATGTTTTTAAATTGCTTTTAAATTTTTTGTTCTTGGCTGTGCACCGCCCTGAGTCCTTCGGGAGAAGGGTGGTATTAAAATTAGAATAAATACATACATACATACATACATAAATGGGGGTTTTCTTCTTTTGATTTGTTTCTCTGCTGCATGCTGCCCAACACTGGTTGAGTTGGGCAGCTTTATCAATCTTAAAAGCGAATAAATGCAATAAACTACTAGTAACAGCAGAACCTTGTAGTTTCAGAATTCAAGAGAATATCTACTTTTATTAGAGATTTCCCATTGTGACCTGTTTTAGGTCAGACAGAAGCCCTCTTTATTTTTTATACTTTTAATCTCAGGCACATAAATCTTTCCTTGAACTCTTATCCCCCCCCCCTTTTCAAGTAAGCAACGGAAACACATTTACTTTAGAGGAGGCTCAGTTCTCAGAAAGTCAGACACTGTCTTTTTCTACTACAGCCCAGAATTAGTGCACAGTGTACATTGTGGCCTTCTTGATACCTCCTTTTTTTCCTGTAGATCAGCCTTCCCTGGAACCACTTGGGCATGACCTACAGAGGGGTTCAACACCCATGATACCTAACTCAGAGACAAACTTACAAACAATTAAAACATTACTTTTCTTCAGATATGTCTCATCCTTATTTACCTTTATAGTTTCAAATTTCTTGCATGTAAAATACAGAATTCCTTATGTCAGAAAGTGGGCATATTACTTTGGGGGATATTTTAGACTACATTCTTTTCAGATCTAGAACACCCACCACTATATTTCCTGGAGACCAGGAAGAATGTGTCCCGTAACCGTTCACACAATGGGTAGGTCAGCTCAGGATGATGGAATTTGTAATCCGGCAGCAACATGGGAAAAGTTGTTTTAAGTCCATTTGTTTTCAGTGATAAATGTTTATGTCTATTCTGGCTGTGGGGATGAAATAATCATTTTTATGAATATTTTCCATATAGAGGGTTGTCTTTGCTATGCCTGCCCATGTATTGTATGGGCCAATTTGATATAATACGTTATCTAAGACAAGTTAATAATCTTCAGGCTGTGTTTACACAATGTGCAAAATTGATTAGTGTTAACTTTGATTACTTTTTTCTGCCTCACATATTAAATGAAGTCAACTTAGTGGAATGGGTTAGTTTACTTTAGAGTGTAGTTTTGCCTGAACATAAAAAGTTAAGTTAATGCATTCAGGTTGAGTTGTGCCAACCTATAAGGTTATGGTCTTAGGAATACACTGCAGACTCCCCACTCCCTTAATAGCAATAGCACTTATACTTATATACCGCTTCACAGTGTTTTATAGCACTCTCCAAGCGGTTTACAGAGTTAGCATATTGCCCCCAACAATCTGGGTCCTCATTTTATCAATGTCAACCTTGAGCCAATCAGGATCGAATTCTTGACTGAGCAGAGCTAGCCTGCAATACTGGATTCTAATCACTGCGCTACCACAGCTTAACTAACTCCCTTTCCTCAGACTTACTGGATCACCACCATAGGCCTCAGTGATGCTAAAATGTTGAAATATGCTTCATGACATGATGAGAACACACTTTCACACATACATTGCATGTAACTATGTAAGGAGCCAGATTTTATCACAATGCACATGATGCCATTTTCATTTCCCCATTCCATATGGATGCCTATGGTTGCTCTATCTATCAATCTTTGTAAAGCTCTTAGCATTAAAAATTGGCATGGGCAAAATAGAATAAAGGTTGAAATAATTTACCCAGTAAAGAAATTACATATCTTGGGTATCTTCCTATCATTCAAGAAGCTCGGAAGGGTGGGGTGGGGGTTGGGAGAGATTAAGACACAGCAGATAAATATCCATTTACATCCCTTCTGGTATAAATACTAGACCACATATATATTTTTCCAATGCAAAAGTAGATAACAGAAATTATGAAATGCAGCATTCTAAAGTCCTAAAGCTGTGAAGAGAAGAACACTCTTCTCTGTATATTCAGAAATATACAAAACACTCTGCTACACTCTTATGCACTTACGCATTTATGTCTATTATATGCTAACCATTCTCCAAGAAACTGCTTCAGAACTCAGGCAGGCACTGTACCTCTGCTATACAGGTAATCTTTGACTTACAGCTACAATTGAACCCAACATTTCCATTGCTAAACAGAACAACAAATCGTTATATAAGTCGAGGACTACTTTACATTAAAGTGACCGGGGTTGTTTTGTGTGTGTGTTTGCTTTTTTATGAGACTGAAAAAGATGCCACTGCATTATGGAGTCAACTTGTTACACAATGAGCTTTAATGAGCAGCACAGAGGCACAGTACTTGTGAGACTCAAGACATTTTCTGAATGCACTCTGAGGTCCTTCCATTTTCCTTTATCATTATTCTGTGTTTTGTATTAGTTCAGCTGCATGCCCTGTGGAGGGAGGAAATAGGATAATATTCAGGAGGAATGTTTCCTTAACCCTGTACTTGGAGAAAACTCACAGGGATCCCACCTGAGTATTCATCATAAATATTCATGATGCAAAAATTAAGCAGTGGAATCTGTAATACATGTTTTGTTATTTTAAAAAGTCCTGCATCTAAAATAAATGAAGAATCTGAGTATTAGTTTGCATGACATGGCTAAACCAGATCAGTTTAGATAGTTTAATTTTAATTTGTTTGGGTTTTTTCGTAGCTTAGCATGTTGTTATGCTAGTCCACTTGATTGGCTTATGCTTCATTGATCGTTCAAATACAATAGTATTTGGCTGGGAAGTTAAGCAGGGATGTATTTCTCACCCATGTACACATTAAATTCTGGGTCCTGTTTTTAAAAATGGAATGTTTACAGAGACATGCTTAGTTTTTAAATTGTTTAGTCCATAAAATTTATACATGACTGGAACTCTTATCCATGACTATATTTCAAGCGGCAAGCTAAATATAAAAATTTTAGGCCTGCTTTATGCAAATACTTCACAAAGTAACTGAAGTAATAAACTAAAATGTTTTGGTAATTACTTTTATTACTGCTAAGGGAAGTAGTAAACAGCATAATACAATACATAATAGTCATTAGCCAGTATGGATAAAGGCAAAGCAAAGGCAGGCTCACAGATGCTCTGTAAAAGCATCTATTCAAAGTAATTAATCAACAGAGCAAGAATAGAAAAAAAACCATTGGTGAAAAAAGTTAGATAATGGAGCAAGAGGTATTTTACATAACTTAGCATCTAAAAGGTATCAAAGAAATGCCAGAGAGAAAATTCCTGGTTGAGTACACCTACAGAAGGCTCCTGATCACTCTGGGAATTGCCCTTAATCACTCTGGGAATTGCCCATCTAATCAGTGAAGGGAGTCCGGTGGGGGAGGAAAGGTTTAATGCTGGCCCCAGGTCTGCACTGTGGGTCTTTTATAGTTGTGTTTTGCCAGAGATCTTTCCAATGAAGGTAAGAATGTTTCAGAATTGAAAGTACAAACTGAAAGTACAAACAGAGCTGAAGAAGCTTCCTGGATGAGAAGCGAAACGTCTTCAAAGAAAAAACAAAAAGTCCAGTTGCCTCTTGAAGAAAGCACTTTTGGTACAAACTGAAAACTATGACTCTTAGAAATTATGTAATAAATGAAAAAAATTAATCAGTAAGTCAGTTTAGAGAAGGAGACGTTTTACTTGGATAATAAGGAGTGTTAAGTGTGTCTTTATTTTTTATGATGACGTCATTATCTCAGTTTAAAAGTTTAGACCATTTATGAGTTGCAGTGATCACCAGCTTGACTTGCTGTTCTGTCATCAAATATGATGTGCATCTGTGCCTGTGCGTATAGCAGTGTCTGGTAAAGAAAATGCCTTTAATTTTAAAACATTTTATTTTGTGTATGGAAAACACTTCAGCTATTTTCATATGAGGGTCTATAGAAATCTAGTTCAAAATGCGATTTATGCTTGGCAGTGACTGGAAATCCTATTCAATTTAGAGCAGCTCCAGGTGAAGAAGTTAAGTATTGGTTTTAATCCAGATTCTTACGTGCGTGTATGTATGTATATAGGCAAGAACTAATTTCTGCCATGTCCTCTTGTTACTGCCATCCTTCTTGAGACCACTGTGATGCCAAAGAATTGGAAAATAACAAAACTGATAAGCATTTGATGTATTTATGTTTGGCAATCCATAGGGAAGTTTCCAATTATCCCTCCATTGTAATATTTATGACATTTAAGATATGAGGAAACTTAAAGAAAGATATTTCCTTTTGGCTCAGGCCTGTCCCCATCTTCCGACACTGCTGTGATAATTTTATTCTTCTCTCTCTTGGAATATATTCATCTCTTAAGAGAAAAGGGGGATGGTCTTAGGGGTAAACCTTCCTAATAGTGCAATTGGAGATAAGCATACTCATAATAATACATATTTAGTAAGAGTTTTGTGCTTATTTCTGATTTCTAAATGTGTGGTAGAAGCTACTTCTGCTCAGTTATTTTTGTTTGGAATTTGCCTGAGGTATGTAACTCACTACTTGAGGTCAGAGTTCAGGATTCTGGTTGCCCAGCTTGGATTTAATGTGACACTTTAGCCCTGCATCGAGACATCCTGTGATCTCAAACATTATTTTTTGTATCCTCCAGAGACTATGCAGATTATGCTGTCAAATTTCATCAGTGTGTTTGCTGAAAATCATCAGTTTCCTGTTGTTTTGAGGCAGGAAATCAAGAAAAGTGTAACAACCATAAAATATACTTAATGCAGTTTAAATACATTCTGAATGTTTTTTTTAACCAGTTTAATGTATGATATTGTAGCATGATGCTCCTCTGTGTTTTTCTTGCTTCTGGTTTGTCTTACAGGTTTTAATATATTTATATTTTATTTGCCTTATTTGAAATTGGACAAAATGTGTTTTCATGTATGCTGCCATGAGAGGTCTGGCACAACAGATGGTATAGCAATATTTTACATAAATATAAAAAAGCAAAAAAAAAGCCTAATTAACCAATACTCTCTACTGTAATTGTAGTTCTGCCAGGTGTGTAACATAACTTAGACTATATTGCATTTCCCTCCATCTACTGTGGTGTTTGATCCAACTGAAAATCACTAAGTGTAGTCTCTGACTACCCAAATATTATAATTCTTGATTCATCTATTCCAGAAAATACTAACAGCTCCTACATTCTCATGGAAACCCAAATATGTTCCTAACAGAGAAAAAGCAATTAATTGACTATGTATTTTATGGTTATGTACTGTTGGAAGAAATATCCTTCTGGGTTCTGCTCCAAGTGGGGAAAAAGACACTTGGCGACTACTTGGAAAGATGGTTTAATGGTGGACAGGATCACATGGCTTGAGTTCCTGAACAGAAAAGGGGAGATATAGAGAGTCCCTGGGTTTTTATGCTCTCCCTGGCTTTGAACTTCCTGGGGCCCTGAAAGAGTATCCTGATTGGTTGTCAGACTCCCAG
>JANHZT010005177.1:88450-98842 GCA_032468215.1 Stegonotus admiraltiensis
GGAGAGAGAGAGAGAGGGAGAGAGAGAGAGAGAGAGATTGTTGCAACAGGACAGGTCTAACAGCCCCCCTAAATCTTTGACTTAAAATACTCTGAGTGACATATTATTCTTTCATGTACAAAATTTGTTAGTTTGAAAAGTGCTAATGCTGCCATTCCAAAGATCTCACCCAACTTAAAGAGAAACTGGCAATGGTTTTGACACATCAATAAATAGTGCTTGGTAAGTTGGGAAAGAAAAGTGGGGAATCTGCCAAACACTGTCCTACTTCTGCATTAAATGAGATTCCTTAGTCTCACTGTTGAGGCAGAATAATGATGGCAGTGAGGGCAGCACAATTTGTGCTGGGACTTTAACTAGCGGCTCCAGTCTCAGTCCCCTTTGTGCCTTGCTGCCTTCACACAGTATGTGCATCAGGGAAGAAAACCTTCTCTGTCTCTTTCAATTATTATTTGAAAAAAAATAATTAAAAAAAGATGGTGGCCCTACAGCCTATGTTCATCATCCCATTCATCTATTATTACTGCTTCTTTGAACTTTAAAAGTGAAAATAAATTGGCAGATTTTTGTAGTACTGACTTCTGAAAAGATATCATGCACCATAGTTTCTATGATCTGTTGTTATTGCAGCATCCTGTCAATTTAATAAATTTATTGTGGGTTTTTTGTGCTGGCAAATGTCTCAAGTCTTCTCTGCAACTGCAGTATTTTCTGTGTTTAAAATGTTGTCTCTGCCATTGATATCTACGTCTTTGTACTCAAATTTCCTGAATTACAGAGGAGATTTGAGTTCTCAAGAACTAAGTTTATAGGGTAGGGAAAGGAACAAAAAGGCTAAGGGTGGACATGGTCCAGTGAGATCTCACAAACACTTGCTTAGAATTAATTTCCACTTGTGGCTTATTCCCAAGTCAATTGTAATAAGATTGCTGTCTTAATCTTTTAATGAAAATAGATGTGTAAAACACTATCTAGAAAACACAGAAAATTACACAAGTGGACACAGGGAAGAGAAACATAAATATGGAAAATTTTTAGTGATTGTGACTTTGCAGAAAAACAAGAGTGAAATAGCTGGCCACATTTGTATATCCTCAATCTGGTGCTGTTTCCATGTGTTGTTATTCCTAGACTATAATGCCCATCCTAGCTAAGATGGAATTTGGAGGATTTTATAGTCAATAAATGATCTGGAATAAAATTTCAAATGAAATTTCCCATCTGGCAGAAATATTCAAGAAAATGAAAAACAAAACAAAACAAAACAAAACAAAACAAAACAAAACAAAACAAAACAAAACAAAACAAGGAACTATCAATTATCTTTGCCACCAGGGTATCTACAAAATAATAAACCCAAAATAAAACGTGAAACAGCCAGCTAATCTGCAGTTTGTAATAGTTATAAACATATCTTTTCATGTTTATTTTTTCCTTTGAAAAGAGGCATTTTTAGTATTTGTTTTTGTTTGGAATAAAGATGCACCCATAATTAACTTAATGTGAATTACCTGTTTGCATTATGCTCTGACTTAGCTCATGTAGATCTTTCAGCAGTAAAATTTAACATTCTGACCTACCATTTAATACACTAATACTAATTTTATCTTGATACTAAGGCTCTGTGTTGCATTAAATCAATTCAGGTTAATTCAGAATTATGTCTCTCCCACCCACTATCAATAGGAGCACTGTTGATTTTCCCCTAAACTGACCACCCACTTTTCTGAGAATCTGTAGCAAATTAGAAAATCTGTCATTGCTGAAGAAGCTGGACAGCTAGGATATGGCTTGTCATTCCACCTACACAATACTCAGTCTTTGTCTACTATCTCTTAAACTAACCTGACATAGTTTGCCTCCTGGTCAATGGCAGCTTTATTCTCTTGGAAGGAATGCAGCACTCACCGGCATTATTAAGAAATTTCTGGACAATGTTTCGTGGCTGAGCAATAATCCAAGGTTCTATTAAAAAGCCATCTGGGTAATTAATAGCACATTTGTTCTCAGCCTCCTCCCAATTTGTCCATTAGTGGAATAAAAGCACAGGACAAAGGCTAATGTGGTTAAGTTATATTTTACAAGAATTCTTCAGGAAGTTAAAAACACATGATAGTTTTCCAAAGATGTATAAGTTTATGAGCACTCTGTGAGATCAGCAACATAGCAAAACCCAGAGGCTTTTAATCAGCGCTTTCCACTGTCAATAGTCGACGAGTGACATATAGTATAGACTCTACCTTCCTTTGCATTGACAAGGCACAACATGAGAGGAGAAGGAGGTGGTGGGGATGGTAACATGTGATGCACGAGTACAATCTCCATCATTAAACTTATTCCAAGACTCCACATCAAACAGGGCAGAAATGACTTTTATACCTTGTCACCTGAGAGATGAAGATTTGTTTGAGGTTTCCCTTTAATGCTGTCTCTTGAAAGCAGAATTCCAGCCTCGGGCTGCAGAAGTTTTCTCTCTGTTTTCAGAACATCCCTCCACCTCCTCCCATTTTTTCTGCTCTAAAAGCAGTTTGAAAGATTTTTACAAATTGAGATCATTGTTAAGAAACAAGGTTCTAATGGGCTAGATCAGTGATGGTTAATATTTTTGCCGTCGCGTGCCAAAAGCGGGGGTTGTGGGGGGGGTCGTGGATGTGGGTGCCCACATCCATAATTCAATGCACCCTGCCCTCCCGCGCATGCTCACGTGACCCCACCACACTTCCCCCTGTTTTTGGCACGCGATGGCACGGTGGGCCTGGTAGGCCTGTTTTTTCCCCTCCCCAGGCTCCAGAGGCTTTCTAGGAGCCTGGGGAGGGCAAAAACAGCCTTCCCCATTCCCCCCAGAAGCCTTCCGGAGGCCAGAAACAGCCAGTTTCCCGACTTCTGGTGGGACCAGAAGGCCTGAAAATCAGTTGGCTGGTGCGCGCTGGAGCTGAGCTAGGGCAACACTAGCGTGCCCACCAATATGGCTCCACGTGCCACCTGTGGCACCCGTGCCATAGGTTCACCATCACGGGGCTAGATGCCTCTCCTTCCCCACATTAATCCTACACTAAATAATAAAATCCATTGTATTTAAAATTCCTATTTGTCTCTCCCCCTGCCCCCTATGTGTGTGTGTGTTTTATTCCCATCTAATGGTTGTCTAGACTTTTGCAGCCTCATACCTGGTGGTCCTAAGCAAGAAGTCATCTTTAACTAAATGCATAGGTAAGGACTAGTGCGATCAAAGCACGTGTAAAGAAATAGTCACTTAAACCCATCCTGGGTTTGTAGATTTAAGACTTTTACATTAGCATACTTCAATTTGCAGAAAGACCATAATATCAAACTTAGAGCAGTTACTGCTTGGAAAAGTGCTCAAATATCAGATGTTAAATTAATGCAAAAAACCCCAAATCGATTACCATAACTTTAAATAAGATAGTTTTGGCAAAGCAATATGAAATAAAATGTATTTCTGATCTTCTGAAATAGGTAAAATATTTGGGATGGAAGAGAACGAGAGGGCCTACAGCAAACTTCTGGGTGGCAATATAAAGCACAGATTTTAACCTAAAAAGCCCTATGTGGCTTAATGCCAAAAACCTGCAGGACCAGCTTTTCTTTCAATCAGAATCAACCCATCTGATTAAAGAAACTCAAGGAAAAGTGTTAAGGCCCCCTCCTATCCAGGAAATTAGAAGGGCCAAGAATAGAAAAAGATTTTTCCCCTGTTCTGATCTCCGTGCTGTGGAATAATTTACTACTATAATAATTTTTGTGAAGATAAGATGGGAATGAGTTAAGGCCATGTATATCAGTTTTCCTCTTAGAAGAAATGTAATATATATGTGCTGAATAAATAACTAAATAAATAAACAAGGGCTTTTTGCAGGATAATCCATTCAATTTCGTACTGTATTCCAGTTTTACATTCTCTTTTTCCTGTTCCAGAGGTTCAGTTCTCATTACCCACTGGATTTTTCCTAATGATTTTTCCAGCAGAACCTGAAGTTTTCCTAAACTTGTGGAATGAAGTTTGCCTAAACTTGTGGAAATTCTTCAGCACATGAATGGTGTATTGGGCACACAAAGAACAACAGTTGGAAAACCAAATTTGTGATTAGTAGATACAATTAGTGGGAAGAAGGTTATTTCTAGTTTCTAGGTAGCATTTTATTGAACAGTAATTAACATATAGTTTAATTTGATAAGTGAATTGTGGATTAATTAAGCATTTCTCTTGAGGTTCATGATCTGAGATAAATATACTGTATATAATTCATTGAAATCTAACATCTCATCTTATATGCACGTGTATTTTTTATGTATTAATTCCAGTTGATTTCCAAGCTTACATATTGATTTTTTTGAAAAGTTTTTCAGTTTTATTTCTTATACACATAATATAAAATGTACATCTTACATATTGATTTAGAAGAATATTTAGCCCTATTTCAATCTTCATAGGATTGACTCTTTAGCATCATTTGTCAGATAAAACTTTTAATTGCATTTTATTGCATTATTGCACTAAAATGCAATATTTATTGCATTATTGTCATAGAGATAAAATATATGTTCAAATAATCTTTATTATTTTTCCATTAGAATATATTACACACAGTTCCATTCATAATGGTGAATGAGTCTACAAGACTGTCTCAATGCAGAAATAATTTCAAAAACACATGGGCTTGTGTGTTGCATGGTATGCTTTTACTGCTGTATAAAACATATAAATGCCCTTAGGAGCACTTAATTTATGTTTTAATTTAATAAAATATATGGAAAATGAGTTCAATCTGAAGCCAAATGGAGCAGAAAGACACTTTAGGATGTCTAGGAGGATGCTTCCATTTCTCTAGGTATTTAGGTATTCACTGCACTCTTTTCATAAACACCTAAATGCTTGTTAAATTTTTATTGCAAGAAAGGACACAATGGCAATATACGCAAAGTTATTTGTAGGCATTCAGAGTTGATGCAACCAAATGCTTAGTATGCTGTCATATAGCATGATCATATCTGAAACTTTGTTAAGCATCAGCATGTTCTATCTTGATCTAACACCCGATAAAATGATATTATGCATATTTCAATAAATGGCAAGCCATTTCACAATGACACTTTAAGGAATAGAGTTGCAATGGCCTCACTAGAGATCCCAATAATCGGAAATAAGTGTTAATCATCTGAATAATGATTATAGTATACAAGGAAGAGGAATTTAAAACTCTTTTTTTCCCACCTGTAACCTAGGGCTGGAGAACACCAAGCTCTTCAGATGTTTTCAAACTATGGTTCTCAGCACCCCTGTCATTTGTCTATCTTTGCCTAAATTGATGGGAGTTATAGTTCATCAACATATGGGTTCCAAGGTAAGGCTGAGAGCATTAAATCATCTCTAAAATGTAAACTTGCCAACATTTATTTTAAAGCAATGCAAATATATATCAATTCTACACCACAATAACTTGATTCATACCACCTACCTCATCCATATCAACATAATTGCCTCATTAGATCTATTTACAAAGGCTTCATTTTTTATTAGAAGTAGAATTGTATAGTGGATTTCTATTCCACTTAAAATACATAGCAAATATAAAAGCTACACAATTAATTATTAGTTAGTTTATCAATAATACTGCGGTGTTATTCAATAGGAATGTGGTGGCCTAGTGGTTAAGATTCTGGGCATATCAACCCGAAGGATGGCAGTTTGAGACCCAAGTACCATGTGACAGGGTAAGCCCCCATTCTTGCCTCAGCTCGTGCTAACCTAGCAGTTCAAAAGCCTGAAAGTGCAAGCAGATAAATAGGTACCACATCAGCGGGAAGGTAACAGTGTTCCATGTGTTGAGCATATAGTCATGCTTGCCACATGACCACAGAAATGTCTTCAGACAATGCTGGCTGCATTGGCTAAGAAATGGAGGGAGATAAGCAACACTGGGACACAACTGGACAGGGGAAACTTTTACCTTTACCTTTTAACAATGACATTAAAATTTAAAAAATCATTAAAACATTCAAAATGAGTTTAAAGCAATGTACCTTGACAACACAAAGTAAATGACTAAGTCCCAGAAGTGGAGAAGTTCATTTCATATTTTGGGAGTAAAAAAGGACAGTCCAGCAAAATCTGACAAGCCACTGTGTCTCCAGAAAAGACTCTTGCAGTATATAAATGAATATTTATCTACTAGAAATGATCAAAATCTGCTTCATTTGTATTTTATATTGCATTGTATATTACAGAAAACAAAATTTTCAACTAACTCATGCTTCTGCCTTATTAAAAAAAATGGTAAGCTTTATTTTTCTCTTTCTCAAAGAAATGTCTTAAGAGTTGCCAAGCCAAGAAAATGCTAGTTAAATATAGAGTCAGTAAAAAGCTAGGTTCGAACACTTGTCCTATATAGCTATTCTATTACTTAAAGAGATTAAATGTTGCTTAAAAATTAGTTTCAGCTAGAGCTTATCCATCTTAAACTCTGTATATAGCAATCTCTATTCCATCAGTATATGGGGAATAGTGGAATAATTTGGCCTGGGCTCAAAGGACAGCCCAGATTTAGATACTTGCTATTTTGTTTAATGTGCAATTTACATCTTGTTTGTTTTGCTGCCTTACTCTGTTTGCATGCCATCATTTTACACTTTCATTATAACAAAAGGTTATCAAATATACAAAGAATCCTGGATTCTACAGATCTTTGAGGGTCTCTGTCTATATTGGCATACCATGTTGAGTTAAACTACAAAAGGCATTGGCAATGAGGCCCCTCTGACCATTTGAGAAAGTTACATTTCACATGTTTTTGGAATAATGAAAATCAAACAGATTGCCCATGGAACTAGAGAGGTCTAGGATGATTACCGTTAAATTGTTTATGCATTAGGCTTCTTGTGCAGTGTTTTTGGCACAATGCTGCCATGGCCTTCAGAAGCACTTAAGGTGATGCAGATTGAATTGGAGATGACCCTTGCTTTACCTTGTCAGCTTCATCAGTGCCTGATGGTCCATTTCAACAGCACACTCATTAAACTCTCTATTTTCAATACTCTAAACTCTGGAGATCTTGTTTTGTTCCTTTATGGGCAGTAGCTTTGCCTGTACTGGAGACTAATTTGCTTCTGTTTGGTGTGATATGTGGTTCACTACCTTTCTTACTGCTTTGTTACCTCCATCATCTGGTCCCTGTTAAGATTTTTATGCAAGGCGAGGCAAGCATTCTATTTTTCATGTACCTGAATGTAGTTACACACAAAACATTCACGTGTAAAAACAGATACACAATTAAAGTTTGGTTCTTGCAATCCCTCTACCAAACAAAAGAAATAATTTTAAAGTCACAAATCAAAGACTTTGTCAAACTAAAATAACATCCTTACGGTAGCAACAAGCTATGATAATCTTCATCTGAATGTCTGAAATGATCCAAGATACTGCTAGCAGAGGTATTTTTTCTTCAATTTTCTTCATATTTTCCCAGAAACCTAGGCAGTTTACAATCAATAAGGTAAACTGCACAAAGTAAAGAATTGAAACAGCATGTGCTACTTTGTCATATTTACTAACTTTTACGACAAGAAGTATTCTAAACTATAATATGTTTCCCATAGTCATATTAGCCTGGTGTTCTCTGCAGAGAATCTTACCTCCCCCGATTCTTAGTATAAATATGTGATATTATAAAACAGAATACAGAAGATTCTAAACCACCACATAGATTCAAAGATTATATTCCACGTCTTCATTTCCCATTGCAGATTTTTCCCTTGGTAAATATAAATTTCTTTCCTGGTACAAATAATCCTCATCTATCAACTACCTCATATAGTGACTATTCAAATTTACAACAGTGTTAAAAAAAGGCTTTTCACCAATCTTTACATTTATGACTGCACAGTATCCTATGATCATATAATTGCTATTCTTGTGCTTTGCAACTGGTTTATGACAAACAGAATTAATAGAAAATGCAGAAGTAAAATTGTAAGTTGTGGTCAACAACGTTTTGCTTAGCAATACAGCACTTTGTTTAATGATCAAATGGGAAGTAAGGATCTAAGCCCATTGTGGTCATGTGATTTTCTGCTTAGCAAATTGTGAGTTGTCAGCCCCAGTCATGGTCACTAAATAAGGACCAGCTGAGCATTATCCCTCATTGATTTGCTGGATTTTATGCATAGAATTTATGACATACATAAATTCACTACCACCAGAATTCATCACAGGATTCTTTTTAACTTTAGTGTGGTGAAAATTAAATTGAAAACAGAAATCTTAAAATTGCTTTTTTGATAATTAGCATCTGGATTGTCATTGCCTCAGGGGAGTAATTCTCTTAGGACAAAAATAAATAAATGATAAGAACATTTATGAAGTCAGTGAATACTTTGAGCATGCCTCCAGCACAACATTGGAGCTTCAGATGTTAATGTAAAGTCTTAGAAACCTTTTCAATTACGAGAGTGTCAGTCCCCTAGCTGTATACTCAAAAGGCATGATAAAAGCCGTGGTGGTGCAGTGGTTAACATGCAGTATTGCAGGCTAATTCAGCAGTTTGATTCTGACTGGGTCAAGGTTGACTCAGCTTTCCATCCTTCTGAGGTCGGTAAAATGAGGACCCAGATTGTTGGGATTAATATGCTGACTCTGTAAACCCCTTAGAAAGGACTGTAAAGCACTATGAAGTGGTATATAAGTCTAAGTGCAATTGCTATATGTCAAAGCAAACAGCTACAGGTTTATTCAGCAACTGGAACAGCTTCTGAGTAAGTCTGCATTCTGAATGAAGTTATGCAACTCAACTTTGTTGAGCTTCTGGGATATAAATCATCAGTAGAAAGTTCTAAGTATTGCCATGAGTGGTTATTTGAAATCTTGCCATGTGCTAGTTGCAGTGTTTCTCAACCTTGGAAGCTTGAAGATGGGTGGACTTCAACTCCCAGAATCCCCCAGCCAGCGCCCATCTTCAAGCTACTAAGGTTGAGAAACACTGTGCTAGTGGGATCCAGATCCATTTTGTACCTTGCTACTTTCTTGCACTCCCTGGTATTTGGAACCATCTTGCTAATTTGGCTGACCCCTGGATTGTTGTCAGATCTTATCTAATAACCAGTTGCTCCAAGTTGCTGTTTGGCTAGAAAGCCGACTTAAGCTGGCAACTCCTATCAGAATGTGAAGAAGCATCATGTTCTGTGAACAGAATATGAATAGCAAACTAAGCAAGGCACAATTCAAGTTCTCTTTGTTATGATAATTAAATCACTTCATTTTATTGTGCTTTGCTTTATTGTGCTTTGCAGAGATTGCAGTTTTTACAAATTGAAGGTTAGTGTCAATCCTGCATCAAGCAAGTCTATTGGTGTAATTTTTTCCAATGCATTTGCTCACTAGCATTAGAATAGAGTTTTAGACATAATACAATCGCAGGGTTAATAGACCACAGAACAAACATAACTTTTATAAGCACTGGCAGCTAAAAAATTAATGTGACTGACTTTATTGCAGTAGTCACTTTATTGTGGTGGTCTGGACAGAAACCCACAATATCTCCCAGATATGCTTGTAATTATTTATACCTTTATACTTACATATTTAATGTAGCATGAAGTGATTTTATGGACGTGTTTTTCTAGGATATCATAAAGTAACAAATAAATTATTACTGTCTTTAAAACATACATCCAAAACACATCACATTAGAACAGAAATAGCTGATTCAAACTCCAAGTCAGAGTTGGATTTTCTAAAGTTATTCTTCCCACACCCGCTTTCCATATATTGCGTACTGTTACCTCATTAGTGCTTGGAAGCAATTTCATAGGTATCCTAATTGGCATTACTAATTCAACCTGCAAGACATTTGTATTTTCTATTTCTATTTTGCAGTAGCTCTCTCCCTTTACTTCTTTGTAAGTTACATTTCATATACCTCATGCTGCATTCCTGTGATTATACTACTACCAAACACATTCCTTGATGGAAAGGATAGGGGAAACTGAGCAACACTAAGATACAATCCAGGATAGAAGCTGTACTCAGTCTTTGAATGATGTACTGGAGTATGCATCTGATCACAAATCTTGATATTGCTGTTTCCTTACTGATATTAAGAGTGGGAAAACAACCAACTTTGATCAGTATTGCTGGAATGGCTTCAGTCTCACTTCACACACCTGTTGACCACTGCTGTGGGAAGAAAAATCTTAGTGGCAAGAGCTATCTTGAAAAAGATATTGGGATAAATGTAAACTTAAAGCCCAATATATGTTTAAAATTAAACTATACATCATTATCACCATTCACAAGCAGACATTTATATACAGCAGTGGCCAAAATTGTGGAAACCTTTTGGGAAAAGTGTATTTTTGAGGTTTGATGGCTAATAACAC